>CAUPSG010000692.1:0-48594 GCA_963513935.1 Aphrophora alni
GTGAAAGGTTATTAGGGGGGGGGGGATAAACAAACTTTTTGTATTAATCTCGTTGAAATTTGAAAACACTTTCAGACCCAGAATTAGTGTTCTCGTTATACGTTTAGTTTCCTATTTACTTCCATTGGGATTGACAAAGTTATGTTGTTGATCAAGTAATCAGACATAATATTGTTAAGTCTAGATTATTAGTAGCAATATCTGCTTGCGAAAGTTGCAATGGTGTCATTAGGGACACTTTGTTATGTCCACGCAAAAAGTAAGAAGTAGTCCATGTAACACAAACAAACTATTTGAGATAATTGAGTAGAAGCAACTGTTAATGTAACAATAGATGTTTTAAATACAACTAAATACACTGAATACTGAATGAGTAGTTGTTCCTCGTATTCACGTACAATTACTTTATGTCTTTTAGAGTGAATTTACAGTTGCGTTTAAAACTATAGTTCACATTTGTGTTTTTAATTACATAAATATTGTCTTATCAATGTAACAATAATTGTTTATAAAATCAGTACTATTTGTCTTATAGATTTGAACATCAGAAACTGTTAATGTAAGTAATGAACGGATTGTGTAGTAAAATCTAAATTTCGTTATTAATATAAGTAATTAGTGATTTCACATAAACGATATAACTTATTGTTTTCCCAAAATAAGGGTATATATTTCATCAAGTGATTGTACTTTTAATAAAAATTGTTCTCTTATATCAACAAACATTTGTAGTAGTGTAACAGCCTAACCCCATTCTATTCATGGAGTCGGGACACTTGGTCCATGAGTCGGGAAAGAGCAAAGTTTCTATTAGGGGATAGACAGTGTTTATTGGAAAATATTTAATGATAATTTATAGCGTTGGATGAAAAAGCTGAATATCATATTCTGATTTTACATCTGTGTAATTTGTTACATTCCTGTATTATTTCAAGAATACATAAATATATATTTATTATGTTATAATTACTGAACTCTGCACAATATTGTATTAATATGATGTATAAATTTAAGTCAAATTAATATTTGTGTTTTAATTACTCTAATGAACTGTTTTATGGGCCTCCATATATATTGTTTTAAGGGCCTTGGTATATGTTTACAATGAATAAAATATGTTTGCAATATTATATCACACAAGGTAATTCAGACCAACTATTTAAAAAAACCGTGAAATTGAACATTATATATTTGATAGTATTTAATTTGATTATTGCGTTATATTAAAATTATATTATATTATTAAAGTCTACTAATTGATTGTTCACTTACTTTCACATTCATATAAAATTTCGATATCTACGCAGGGCCGAAATAACGTTTTACGTCCGCCGACGAAGTCTGGTACACTGGTATTTACTTCTGGGTCCCTCCCCTGCTTCTTTTTGCTTTTAGGCGGTTTATAACAGCCAGTCGTAAGGCAGCAGAGGACTGAAATGACAAAACATATACATCTGTGTTAGTTAATCTAAATCCAGATATTCTCTATATCAATCTTATGCAATAACAGGATAAGTGTTGCTATAAATATAATTGTATATGATATTGCATATGTGTAAAATTTACCTTGAAAATATAGCTGAGATTTTTGTTGTAACGGGATAAATATACCATTTTATATCTAATAATAAGCTCGTTGTTAACAAAGATATAGTTTTAAGTATAACAAATAAGTATAAGTATAATATAACTATATTTTGTTTGATTATTTTTCAACGTAATATATTAGATCAGTATTGCATGCAAAATGTGTCAATACGTTTAATGTTTTATTAATTTTAAGAACATATTATTTTTTAAAGATCTTTTTGTATGAAATTAAACAAAGAACTGCTTATTCACTTTTCTTTAGATTTGTAATTCATCTAATGGTGTTTTGTAATACAATATTATTTTTATGATTTTGAGTTGGTATTCCTTTGAAACAATATGCAATGGAGTCAGAAGTAACCGATATTCACGTAAATGTATAATATAATTAAAAACAATTCTTTACACTACTTTTCGAGCACTCAAATTGTCTTTTGTTGGGCATAAATAATAATAAAACTGTTACATCAACATGTAATGAAGAAAAAATCTACAAAGATTTAAGAACTAACTAATAACCAGATCCATGTGTAATATAATTGAAACATTCCTACATTGAAACAACAGACTGAAACAACAGTCTACATTTATAAACACAAATGTAGACTGTTGTATGGCCTAAATAAAAAGAAAAAGGTTAAATCATCATGTAATTAAGAAAATATCTACAAAATTGGCAGAATTAGCCGATAATCAGGTTAATGTGTAATATAATTCAAAACATTACTGTACACTACTTAATAAAACACCCAAATTGTTTCTTGTATGGCCTGTATAAAAATAAAACTGTTATAACATAATATAAGGAAGTATATATCTACAAAGATTCCAAAATTACATAATAAGCAGGTCCAAGTATAACATAAATCAAAAAATTACTGTACACTTCATTACTAACGTAATTAAAAATAAAACATTTTTATAACATAACATAACGAATAAAATATCTACAAAGATGCCAGAAGGTATCAATAAGCAGGCCCATTATTAATATAACTAAAAACATTACTGAACATTACTTTACGAACACTTAAATTGTCTTTTTAAATGTCTAAATAAACATAAAACTATTATAACATCATGTAATGATGAAAATATCTACAAAGATGCCAGAAGTAACCAATAACACGTCCATGTAAATTATAATTCAAACAATTCCTGTACACTACTTTATAAACACCATAATTGACTTTTGTATGGCCCACATAAAAATAAATCTGATATAACATCATGTTATGCAGAAAATATCTGCAAAGATTACAGAAGTAAACAATAAACAGGTCCATGTATAATATACTTCAAAAAGTTAATCTACACTACATAACTAACACACAAATTGTATTTTGAACGGTCTAAATAAAGAGAAAACTGTAATATCATCATGTAGGGAAGGAAATAACTACAAAATTGGCCGATTTAACCGATAATCATGTTAATGTGTAATATAATATATAAACATTCCTGTACACTACTTTACGAACACTCAAATTGTCTTTTGAAAGGCCTTAATAAAAATAAAACTCTTATAAAAATAATGGAATAATGAAAATATCTACAAAGATGTAAAAGTCTATGTAAAATATAATTCAAACCATTCCTGTACACTACTTTACGAACACTCAAATTGTCTTTTAAAAAGGCCTTAATAAAAATAAAACTCTTATAACATCATGTAAAGATGAAAATATCTACAAAGATACCAGAATTAACCTATAATCAAGTCTATGTAAAATATAATTCAAACCATTCCTGTACACAACTTTACGAACACTCAAATTGTCTTTTAAAAGCCCTTAATAAAAATAAAACTCTTATAACATCATGTAAAGATGAAAATATCTATAAAGAAGCCAGAAGTAATCTATTAGCAAGTCTATGTAAAACATATTTCAAACCATTCCTGTACACTACTTTACGAACACCCAAATTGTTTTTGAAACGCCTTAATAAAAACACAATTGTAATGAAGAAAATATAGGCAAATATAACAAAAGTAACCAATAACAGGTCCATGTATAATATAATTAAAAACGTATTATATTAAAATAATTATTTTACTACAACACAATATCATTATAATTATATAATTATATAATATATATATATATATATATATATATATATATCGTAGTGCATTACTAGAAATTGTATTAAAACAGATATAACTTACGGGTTTGTAGAAATCGTTTAGCTTTCATTTTCATAGAAAGTATAATGATTTGGTTTCCATGGTGCTTTCACTGAATTCATATAAAATAGCATTGTTGGCTAAATATTTTATAATTAACAAAAAAATGTAGTTATATAATTTTGACAAAATTGGCATTTGTAATGGATTTAATTAGTCCAAAATATAATAATTAGTTATTTTTTAATACATAGTAAAGAGAAAGATACCTTATGAGTCGTAAAATTGATATAGATTTTTATGGGATATATTTTTATTTTCATTTTATCTGAGTTCAAATAGGTTAATAAAATTATACTTGACTATCTCTCGTCTGTCGTATGAGCTGTGTTCTACGGCTCAAACGCGATAACTGAGTTACATGAAGTTTGATATGTAGGCACACTTTGTCCATATCTCGGATAGTATACACACATATATTAATTGTGTATAACCTAAATGTAGAGTAAGCTGTCATGAGAATAAATATAACATCGCAACTTTATCAAAATTGCCTCTATTAGTTGTGATACATTTTGCTCAAGGGGATCCACTAAGAACGAAAAATAAATATTGGTCTATACCTTTCCTCGGTAGTTTTCAAAATTATTATTTTATAAATAAAGTACTTTAATTTGCCCAACTCTTGTTTTTTCAGGTGCTATTCCTTAAAAACCTATTTAAACTTATCGCACATTTCTACAACCTAACGTAAACAGGGTTCCCATAACCTTACTTGTCCTTGAATTAGAGTAACATGCAAGTCTTTAAAGAACTTTTTATTTACGACAAATGTGATTTGCAAGAGGAAATCACCCCCCCCGTATAAACTTACACATCTGGTGAAGACATACCATGAGCCTAAGATTTTGTAAGCATCAAAGTTAATTATTACTTTTTCCCGAAAACAAAATTCTTCTAATAGTCATTGGCTCAGAGTTAAGTTTTAATATGCAATATACATGTTTAGTCATTGTAGTTTTATTGTTAGCGTTTTCCTTAAAATATTAAATTGTTAGAAAAAAAGTAAAGCCACTGGTTTTAATAATAAACCCTGTTTATTTCCCATACGGAAATCATCAAAACGGTATCAGAATAGATTTCAGATATGAGAGTTGTTTTTTTTCCAACTTTTAAACAAAAAAAAACTTATCATGGAACAGACTTTGTCTTTAATGGTAAATTTATTTTTTTCAGAATTATATAGCATATATTCTTTAAAAATTAAAAATTAAAAGGACCTAACTTGAGAGCTATTAAATCTGACTCTTTCTTTGTTCAATAGTTACATCTATCAAAAACGTTTACGTCACAATTTCAAAATGAATAAACAAAATAAACTCGTTTTATTGGAATAGTTAGAATTTATGAAATTACCAGATGTGGTTTATATTTTTTTAAAGTCAAAACTCCGCTCATAGAAGTAATCCCGACAAGAGATAAATATTTTGTTACCTACAAGTACAACATTGTTTAAGTTACAATAACTAAACTATAACTGTAAGTTATTGTAGCTCATGTATCACCGAGGATGGCGACTTTATGGTTGAAACGCGTTTGATTAAGTAAACGTAATTTCTATGAGATCTTGTGTTAGAGTTAAATTCTATCTAATTATCTCACAAGTAAAGGTGATATAGGCTAATCCATGGTCATGGCAGAATATTCCGTAACGCATTTACGACAAAAATATTTATCCAATCGTGTATTATTGTATGATTTTACATTTTATATAAACAATGAAACCACACTCTTTAGGTTGATATGAATTTAAAAATGTACTATATTCAATATATATAATTCATGTTATTCCTGGTATATGGTTTCATACATTGCCAGAAGGAAATTGATAATTGAAGGGATTATAACAAGCGTCAAAACAAACGAAAAAATAACAACTAACAAATAGACAAAATGACAAATTTCCAAATGTACCCAGTAGTTCGCTTCACTTGCACAATAATAGTAAGTTATTTCTAATTAATTTAACAACAAAGTTTAAAAATATCATTCCAATTTAAATTGATATGTTAAGTTTAACAATTGTGGTTTTCGATGAATGAAAGGCATGTAAATGTTTGATTGAAATTTAAGATATATATATATTTAAATTTCGTTCTCAGTGAAATGTCAACGATAGATCCCAGTTTCCTATTTCAATTGAATTGCTCCCTTTATATGCTCATTCTAAATGGATGAAATTTTGCATATTCCTTTAAAGAATATATAATTTTGCTTCTGCAGTTAATTTACTCAAGCATGAAATTAGAAATGAATAGAATGGTGTTAGGCTGTTACTCTACTACAAATGTTTGTTGATATAAGAGAACAATTTTTATTAAAAGTACAATCACTTGATGAAATATATAAAACCTTTTTTGGGAAAACAATTAGTTATATCGTTTATGTGAAATCACTAATTACTTATATTAATAACACACGAAATTTAGATTTTACTACACAATCCGTTCATTACTTACAATAACAGTTTCTGATGTTCAAATCTATAAGACAAATAGTACTGATTTTTTAAACAATTATTGTTACATTGATAAGACAATATTTATGTAATTAAAAACACAAATGTGAACTATAGTTTTAAACGCAACTGTAAATTCACTCTAAAACACATAAAGTAAGTATTGTACGTGAATACGCGGAAAAACTACTCATTCAGTATTCAGTGTATTTAAAATGTGTTTTAAACATCTATTGTTACATTAACAGTTGCTTCTACTCAAGTTTTTTTTTTTTTTTTTTTTTTTTTTTACTTTCAACAGTTTTGTCTTTTATTCGATAAAAATGATACGTTTAAATAGCATCCTCCATTGAACCACTGACGACAGTACATCAAATATGTATTTTGGAAATAAGTGCCCTTAATATCTGAGAGGCAATTAGTTAAAGAGATCTAATTTTCGGCTTACTTTTTAATCATGTACCAATCGTATATCAAAAGAGACTACCAAAATGAGCTATGTACTCCTCCGTCAATAATAATTTTCAGTATCCAAGAGAGCATAGGCGGTCATGATCTGGAAGGCTTGGATTGAACGATATATGGAAGGTTTGACTGGTCGTCATCTTATCCAATTTCAGAAGGAGCCCATTCTGGTACCTAGATCTTGAACGAGATATAACCATTTTAACAGCAAGGGAATGAAATGTACATAATACCACAGCAAGTATTTTCATTGTTACAATATTATGGATTCGGTGATTTTTTACAGATAGACAGAAACACCGTATAATAACTTGCTATGTAGCCTCGTTCAGAACCGAGTCAGGTAGACTCTATAGGCCTGATGACACAATCTACAAATGATCGTTGCTGCCAAACACTAAGGGTGCTCGTTGCGGCTGTATACTGCGGATTTTGGGTCACTTTTGTCACATGACACTGTCATAGCAAAAATTAAGAATTAACTACATTTTCAAATAACTGTAAAAGAATAAGATAACTTCACAAGAATAAAAACATTGCACATTTTATTTAATGGGGTTACTTTATAATCCATAATTTAATAAGGATAATAAAGTTTATTAGTGATATTTAATTATTTGTTTATTAATTTAGGTGGTAATATTTATTCTGTATCGTGAGAATACTTCGGATATGATGGGCATATTTAATCTGGAGCCTCTGTGCAAATGTGAAGTTGAGTTTTGAATGCCAATGTTTTTAAAGGAAAAAAAGAGATCCTTAGCTCTTTGACAAACTGAAAAATAATCCCTAAAAACAACCTCGTCTTGAAGATTTCGAAGTTAGTAAAGCTTACGAGCCTCCTTGGCGATGTCTAGGGGAATCAAAACAACTCTAATTCATTTGGGGCCTTAATAAGCCATTGTGGCTGAAATTTGAAAGTGTATCAATTAGTTTTTTCACCCATTAATAAATTTTAGACAACCACAAGCTTTGCTATATAATGTACGTGTAGCTGAAAATCCTACTTATTATTTTTTTAGAAAGATCTTTAATCATAATTGATTTAAGATCTTAAGTCGATATGTTTTTTTTTAAAAATAAATAGTAATATTAGAATTCAGTTAAACAAATAAATCCATTTCTTATTCAACTTAAACTAACACATCAAAATTCGAGATATATTTAAAATTACAAACAATACACCTCATGTGACAACTGATATAATTAATACTCAATCATGTCAAGTAGAATAATCAGAACTTGTTTCGACTTATTACGATCATCACTAGTTAAAATATAGTCAAAAATTGATAAACACAAAATCCTGTATAAAGAGAAACCAAATTAAAAAAGAAGATGACACATCGTTAAAATATATTCTAATTTTCTGATTAAAACCAAACTTATCAAAACTTTTGGGGTTAAAATAAATGAAGTTTATGTCCCGGAATGTACTAAATTTTTCATTTGTCAAATAGACCAAATAAGACTAATTATATAATATAATTCTTTAAATCGTATAGAAAAAGAAGGTAAGTATGCTCTCCGATAATGAATAATCATGGAATTTTAAAGGGCAAAATAGTGTTCATAAGAATCTTTCGTTGTAGAATAAAAATAATTAACGAATGTGATGAAACTCAAACTTTATTTCACTATAATTTTAAAAAATATCATATAAAAACTACATTTTTTATATATTCATTCTAACACTATAGACTTTCATAACCTCTATGTTATTATATCATTATATTAATGCAATATTGATCTCTATAAAATAGATTTAACATATCGTTGGCCAAAAGTGTTAATCTAGAAATGAGCCAAGCAAGTCAAGTTTATAATAATTTATGAATAACACATAAAAAGCCTAAGTACAAAGGCTACTTGAAAAATACATCTGTATAATACACTGTTATAGTTATATGGTATTAAATGACAAATAAAAACAAATATAAGATGAGGAAAGAGTTATATATCCATCTCTATTAAACATATTTCATTGACTGTAATAACGTTGATGAACTGTTTATTTCATAGCTTCAGCCCCCCCCGCCACCAGAGTCAACAAAGCTAACGTTTACTCAGCCACACAAAAATGATAACAGATTATCAATTATTTCGAGGACGTTGATGCTTGAAAGCCCAGAAGGGGAGAAAATAAGAAATGTATATGCTACGCGTTTGGAATATATGGTTTGGACAATATAATATTGGACGAAATAAAAAAACAGTTTGTGCGATGGTTGAAGTAATGAAATAGCTTGTAACAATAGTTTCTTGTTAATAATGTAGCTTAATATGTTATTGTTTGATTTAATTTTATAAACACACATTGTTTTAATAATAGTTCTACATGTAATTTCTGATACCATGAAAAGAATAATCTAAGGTTTTGTATTGTGAGTTGTTTCTACTAAAGTGTGTACATTTCACACTAAATTAATATATTATGTTTCATTCAATAGTCATATATCCTTTTCAATTTGTATTCAGAATTTAATACCATAGAGGGTTTTGATGGAATCACTCTGAATGTAGGAGGAATGAAAATGCCAGGTATAGTGATGACATTGTTGTTAAAGAGTTATATTTAGGGTAGTTATCCAATTTTACCATGCGAGTTTCAATAGCTAGTGAAATATATGACTTGGAAATGAATTTATAAGACCAAATTCATGGTAAATAGTAAATATGATGTAGATAATATTTATCAGAGTATAGAGCTAATGGCGTAGAAGGGTAAGTACACTTGTACTTATCTAGTCATAGTAATAAACGACCAGAGTGAGCTATCATAGGAAACAAGTAGTGGATTTTAATAATTCTTCTATACCATGATAATATTGTTTGACTAATTAAAAGCCATTGGTATAAAATGGAAATTTAAATATGCATATTCCATTGCTGTGTTATTACCCTTATTTTTAACTTTGTTTAAACTAAATAAAGAAGCATTTGAAACGAGAGACCTATCGTAGGATTCAGAGAGTCCTTAACGGATAAAATAACAAATTACTTAATATCGAAACATTATTCTATAAATCCTTTTGTTGCCATACAGCTGCTTGTAAAGAGTTTGTTTTGGCATATTGATAGATTTGCAAAAAACAATTGCATTTTTAAAATTTAAATAAATGCGCAAAATGCAGTTATATTGAAGAAGAATTTTACAACTACTTTTTTTATATCGTGCCTTATATATTCATATTTTTTTAGATAAAGAATATCTAAAATCCTTCAGATGTTTGTATCGAATCACCAGGTCGAATTAATATGTAAAAAAAAAAAAAAAAATTAATATCTTATTAAATTGTTTAAATATTCTCTAAATGAATCTAAAGTTTTTATAAATATTCAAGTTAAGCTCAATATTATGTATTAAATATACTATCCAATTCAATAATATTCTGTATTGGGCACAATGTATTATTTCGAGTTTTATAAAATATTAACAATACATTTTTTTAAAGTCTTGTAAACATATCTAAAGTGTTAATATTAGAATTTTTTGAACCCAAATTTTAATTTGTGTAACTAAATAATATACAAGATTTCTACCGAAAGTAACAAATACGGTTAGCAGTGATAAAACGTAATTAATATATATATATATATATATATATATATATATATATATATATATATATAACTTCTATATTTCTTCTTGAAATAAATTTTTGATAAAGGTAGCCAAGTTTATTCTTTATTCTAAATGTATTTCATTTCTAAATGTAATCTTTGCTTTATACTTCCTATATTAAGTATCATAATCTAGCACTTATTTACTTTATAACTCAAGTTGAACACTATACTCTGAACATCGGGTATTATTTTCAAACGCAAATGAGTGCAAATATCTTTAATCTAAAATGACTTATTTATAGTTATTTTTTTTAAATAGTTTTGTTCAAATTGAGCTTACAAAACTAATAAATTATATGTATATATATATTTTTTTTAAAATAAACAGAGGGAAAACTACTAAGATGTAATGAAATACTAAAAGGACTCTATCTTGCACAACTAAAAATATTATTATTATTTCTTCAGCTAATTATATGTTTATATGTTTTTATTTTATATATAGTGCAAATTATTTTACTACAGAATTTAACAAACTATTTTCAATCTAATGGAATTTTTAAAAACATCGTCTTAAAATAACAATATAACTGCCTCTTTTATGTATTTTCATAGGATAAACTTCTCCAAATCAAAATAAAATTGGTAGAACTAGTGTGATTTATCGGTGCTATGGGAGACTTAACATTTTACAGCGTAATATCTTGAATACAATGATAGTGCCTGGAGCAAAGCATTTCAGTCTTGGTGAAGCCGTTACAACACATATAAAACGGTTCTAGCATCGACCGCACAATACCCTTGGGAGCTCAGTAAAGTAATAAACCATTTAGAAGACTGAACATTAAAAAGAAAAACATATCTTTTAATAAACTCAGTTATGCCGGTCCCAAGCTCGGGGCTTCTTGTTATGATGTGGAAGGGGGGAGGATAGAAGAGTAACACCTCTTTCAAAAACCCTAGTTCAGCTGGCCCTGCTGATAGTACCTTTTAACCCTCGTACTGGCAAGTATTCGAAATCTACCCCCACACTCCCGAACTAGCTGGCTATAGTCCAAATATAAAACACGTTTTTTGTAATTCAACATTTCGCCAATTTAGGATCGTCCTTTCGCAATAAAAAAAAATAGTATTGGAAACCTAATGTTCCGTAGATACATAATCATGCAAAAAAAAAAAAATACCACAAAACGATATTAATAATATTCCAAAAATTTCATAATTTACGTATTTTCAATACGTAACGTCAAAGATTTCAACCGTGCACCTTTTAGTAAAAGCGACGCCACTTGTTCACATATGATCACAATTCTATTTTTCTGTCAAACTGGTCGATCAAAACACTGTTCTATAGATCACATCTTTCTCTTTCTAACTGTAGTTTACAAATTGTTCTGTGTCTCATAGATCGAAGGATATTTCCTCTTGACGCAAGTACTAACCTAACGGAACGAAATTCACTTGGCATTCGGTGCAGTTTACTAAATAAGATGATCGATTACTGAATCGATATTTTTTAACCGAACTTTATAGTATGTTGTAGTGTCGCGCTGATAGTACCTTTTAAGGGCAATTGTCAAGGGTTAGATGATTAGGGGGGAAACCCCGAAAAGATTTGAAGATGTGGGATAAAAAAAACGGAGGTAATACCCCTCGCAGATAAGCCGGGGTATATTGTAATATATATATATATATATATATATATATATATATATATATATATATATATTTACTTATCTTTATCATAAATATTTGTGTAGAAAAATAAAAATATTAACTATGATACGTGACTTGCAGTTATAAAACCAACTATAATTAGTGATATTTCTGTCTTTACAAAAATATACAATCTGTAACAATAATCACGTAACATTATATTTTAAGGACAATTTCGCATTTTGCACAAATGATCGCGTGAGCTGTATCTCAAATATAAACATATTATTAAAATGAACAGTACAACTCAACGAAAAGTATTTGTAGCAGCGATCAAAACTATCCGTTGCAATTTGTTTGTTAACATAACAATAATGTAATTTGTTGTTATTTGTCCGTTACTATCCATATCAGTAAATTAGATACTTTGTTTATTCGTACAAAGAAGTAAGGAAATGATGTAAAAATAAAATAAATAAAAAAAATGAAACTGATTTCGACCAAAGAAAAGTTTTCCGTACATCTTAGGAAATTTTAAAATATCCAGTTGTTATTGAAATAAAGGTTTTTGTTATGTTGGAAAATCTGAATTTATTCTATCTTCAGGTTCTCACTTATATGGTCTATTCCTCATTTGCTATAATGTATCTCTTGATCACACTCTTAGTTTCTTCCGAAAATTAAAATATAATTCTATATTTGAATATGATTCAAAGAAGACGCTTAGAACTGAACAGAGTGATAGATTGAGGAAACGCCGAACAGGTACACAATTTCAATATCAGTAAAATACTTTTACCATCACTTAATTGGAATAAAAATACAAACTTAAAATCAAATAAAACTAAATGATTACTTCAATATGTTATTTGATTGGTAATCTGTACTCAGATATAAATAACCTAATCTATAAGCATTGAACAATAATAAAGGATAGGGAAAAAAATGATTCGTAAATAAAATTACTTTATAGAAAATTATAACTTGTACATCAAAAAGAATTTTCCTTCACCAGTTATAACTTTCCCAATTAAAGTATATATGCAGAGCTTAATACGACAGTCAATACTACTTTAAACTTTAAATATTTTCTAAAATAACTCTATTTAATTAAATCTTCAAAGTATATAAAGAAGTCTGAATAAATATATCAATAATAGATTTAAACTTTTGTTAAAGTATTTCAGTTCTTAGTATTAAAAAACAAATTCTTATCATTTAAATGAATATTAATTTAAATTTCAATAATTCAAGTAATGTATTCGATGAGTATACTAAACCTACTAGTTTCATATTAAAAGTATGAAACTTGGAGATCATACATGTGTCATGATGACATACTATGTTAAAACAAATTCGTTTTCATTTCACACGTTTCGCAAGTACGTAATTATCGTTTAGTATGGAAATACACGTAAAAAGTCTTAATTTATTTAGTTCTATGGAATAGCGGGTTATACCAATCCAAACTGTAAGAGCAGTACAGTTTACTGAATGGAAGAACAATTTTATCAATATTCTGTGTCTTTTTTTTTATGGTGCGGCCTGACTATTTTAAAGAATTTTCTGTAAAAAGTTGGTTTTATTTTCATATATTTTATTATCATCGAAAATATTGTTTCAAAAATACGAATAATTACATTGTGATTCCTAGTTATATAACAAAAAATAACATTGAAACAGTATATTTATTTCATTAAATATCATAATCGATGTTTAAATCATTGTAAAAGAAGATGAACATATATAATATTCCAATTATAAATAACTGATAAAATTATGCTAGAACAAAATAGGAACAGATTACAATTTTAAGTGTGTGTATTTGTTTGTAAAATTATTTTCACTTTTAAAATATGCGCTATACCCAGAACATTAGCAACGTCGCCACAGATTTATTAAGCAAAGATGTATTAAAGTCACCCATGAGTAGTTATTTCCTTCTACTCAACAATGACGTTATTTAGTTCGTATAAATTTGAGTTGAGACATGAGTTTATTTTCAATATAATAGATATGCATGACAGAGTTGTATATAACGTGAAACCTAAATGAAAATGGTTTGGTACAATAAGAAACGTACTTAAATGTTTGAATAATTTTTTTTTATTGTTCATTAATTGGGACTTTTAATATAAAAGTTATTCTAACAATAATAGTATTATTATTTCTGATTTATACGATTTTTAAAAACATTCAATTCTAAAGATATTTTTTAAGATGTACAATTAATAAATACTGGTCAGATCATTTAAGATGTTGAATTTCTTTTATATATCCCCCTCTAAAAAGTCTACTTGTTTAACATACAAAATTAGTTACAATAAAATATATATATATATATATATATATATATATAGATTTATGTATAAGACCTTTCGAGTGCCTAATGGTACGGGCGACGACCTATTGGAGGCCTGGAGTGCTTGAACTCAGGCATTCAAAAGGTCTGTTTTCATACACTAAAACGACCTTTTGTGCCCTCTGTATAAAGCGAAAACGTCGACGAACCTTTTGGATGCCTAGAGTGCCTGGTGTGAAATGTACGGGAAACGATATTTTGAAGGCTTATATACGATCAGTTACAAATGCCACCTATTGAAGTCTTATACGATCAGTTACAAAAGTAACATTTTAAAGGCTTTAGTTGACGCCTGTTCCTGTTAATTTCTATTTTCTGATGCCTGTTATCACCATGGTATAAATCATCATGTTTTATAGACCTTTTGAAGACCTGCTATTATTTAAATAGAACCTTTTGAAGACCTTATGCTCTGCAATAAACTTAATTTTGACATTACTTTGTCTGAAACATTATTTGAGTAAAATTTTGCGTCACATAACAATATTGTATAGTTTTAATACAAAAAAATTTGATTTAAAAATTTTCTCATATCACTTACTTTCTTTCATTAAAACTATTGTTTGTCAAATACTAATGAAGTAACTATTTATTTTAAATATAACTAGAGGGTACATAATCCTCTGTTCGCGGTACAACTCCCGTTCAGCCATTCGTTGTCCTCTTTTTCATAATATAGTTAACAGAATGTTAAAATATGTTACACATTATTAATCAGAAGACGAAAATAGTTACATTTATTTCTCCAAACAAGTAGGCTACGGTATTTATTTTTTCAAGTTTATAAATAAAACTATATTTTAACTAGTTACCATTTTACTTTCACACTATACTATAGTATAGAGAAAGTATAGTGATCGCAAAAAAATCGATGATGAGATTTTTGTGGATATACCCGTTTTGGGACCCCCTGAGTCCAAAAAAGTGGTTTTTACAAAATGTCTGTCTGTATGTCTGTATGTATAAAAAGCTAGAGAGAAAAATATTCGATCGATTTCAAACAAATTTGCACCAAGCATGTCAAGGCATGCTTTATTTTTGTTTAAATTTGTTAAATTGTTAAATTTGTTTAACAACAAAACACACGTCATAGTACTTTTCCCAGCCCTAAAATGTATGTTATACTGTACAGTCCTAATTGTAGTTATGCGATTAAGCAGAAAAGTGTCTTAAATTAATTCAGCAGCCTAAACAGTTACTTTTGGTAGTGTTTAACAACAAAACACATGCCATAGTACTTTTCCCAGCCCTAAAATGTATGTTATACTGTAAATATATTTTAAGTGTACTGTTTAATTTGTGTGTGTGTGTGTGTGTGTGTGTGTGTGTGTGTGTGTGGGGGGGGGTGTGTGTTAGGTATCAAAGTTTATTAATATTTCACTACAATTATTATTATTGCATTTTATAGTGTGAAGCATAAATATTTACGTTATTGAAGAACGTTAGTTTCCGTTAACGTTTCGTTCTACAGGTTAGTGATAGACCTCTCACGTGTGTATTATTTTCATTTTTCGTATTTTGCGGATTTTGAGAAATTTTTCGGGCCTATGAATGACTCAACGATTGACAAATATTTTTCCACAAAAAATCCGATAGGCTTAAAACGTTTTAGGGCGTACAGTTCGCCAGAACTTTCGGAAGACGCAAGTGTTTCGTTAGGAATGTCGGAAACGCATTGTGACAAGATGGATAATGCAAAGGTAGGTGACACGACGCATAGACAGCTAATGACTGGGTTGAGTAACTTGCTAGATACAAAATTATCGACATTGGCTACTAAAAAAGACCTCTTAATTGTGTCTTCTGAGGTGAGAAGTCTGACGGAAGAGAACAAAGTTTTGAAAGCAAAGCTAGACTGTATTAAAAAACAAGAACAGGTTATTATGGATAAGCTAAATGATTTAGAAGGTAGATCTAGACGTAACAATTTAATTTTTGTAGGTTTTAAATGGAATGGTCAGACAAACTTTAAAGCCCTTGTGAAAATTCTGTGTGGAAGTGTTAAAGTGTAATGACAGTTTGTGGGTCAATAGAGCGCAACCATTAGGAGCAAAGGGCAGAGCAATAATTGACCAGTTCCCTTCAGATGACGATATTGGGTGGATCATGTCCAATGTAAATAAGTTAAAGGGAACATCTTATGTCGTACATCGGGATTACAATTAGGATGTAAGATTAAAGCGAGCCTACCTTACTGCAGTCCGACGGGAGATAGAAAAAGAGTTGGGAAGACGTCGTATGCCGTTAGTTTTTGACCACATTAGAATAGAAGGTGTCAAATTCACCTGGGAGGACAACACACTGATGGCCGGCCGAACGGATGGAATAGTGAAGCTGAAGGATCTATTCAACTACGATTTCTCATCGCGCATAGCGGAGTTGAGAAAGGACGGTCCAGGGAAGCTGCAACCAGGACGGACGGACGAGGAAGGAATGAAGACATCTTCTTAGGGACTAAACACCAATTTCTCAGGACAATGTTCTCAAACAGCTGATAAGGAGTTGGGCAATATTATAGTGCCTCAGACGGTTATCAATTTTAAAATATTATCTTATAATGTATGTGGACTAAGAGCCAAGGTTGGTGAAGATTAATTTTTTCATTTACTAAATAAGTAGGATTTAATTTTGTTATTAGAAACATTTATATCTGAACATGGTGAAGAGTTTATTGTTAAGAGTCTTCCTAATTTTAAATTGATTTTTTTAGTTTTGCTGAAAGAAATGCTAATTTTGGAAGGGCAATAGGAGGTCCTTATAAATAGGGCAATAATATGGTTATGCTCCTTATGCAACATAAATGAAAACGAGACGGTTTACCATTTTATTGCTCGCTGCCCTATCCTAGCCGATATAAGAAATTTGTGCTTTTTCAAACGCAGTTTAAATAGGGGGGAATTTGAACTTTTATTAAATGGGAGAAATTGGTGGAGATTGGGGAAATTCATGAAGATTGCATGGAAATTTAGATGGGAATTAATAAATGAATTTAATTTTTAACTGTAACAGTACACAAAATTTTGGTTGGGAAGGCGGGTTACACCTAAGTTCTTGGAAGGATTACTGTAAATCTATTTATATATGTAAGTAATTTTAATTGTATAGCTGGTGCCGAATTAATTAGTTCTATAGTAATTTATATTGAATATTTTGTATGATTATATGAATATATATGTATGGGTGCACTGATGGAAGGAAGGTTATATACACACAGGTCTATATGTGTAAATATATGTGACTCATAGTATAATTTTTAACTATATTGTTTTGTTTATGCCAACCCAGCTGACGGTCAAAAAGACCATTGCAGTAAAGTACTCTGTAAAGAAAGAATATTATTAAGTTTATTTCATTTTATTTTATCTTCTATAATTAATTAATTGTGAATTTATTTTATATTTTGTATGTCAAAATAAAGTACTTTTTCTATTATATTATATTCTATATTCTATTCATAGTACTTTTCCCAGCCCTAAAATGTATGTTATACTGTACAGTCCTAATAGTAGTTATGCGATTAAGCAGAAAAGTGTCTTAAATTAATTCAGCAGCCTAAACAGTTACTTTTGGTAGTGTTTAACAACAAAACACATGTCATAGTACTTTTCCCAGCCTTAGGGCATTTATTGTCTGGGCATTGAAAGACAAGAAATTGAGATATTCGGCAAAATACACTGGGAAATCCTCACACTTAACAAATATCATAAACCACCTAACTTATAGAAAGGTTTTGAACCCGAACGGCCATAAAGGACCACCGGGTTTTCACTAATTGGTTCTGTTAAAAACATGCGTTAATGACATACCTATAAATATAAGTAAATATGTTTTTTTCACAAACACTCCCGAAATTACATGCCCTTACCACATGTAAAAAAAAAGTTTGCTGATGGCCACCTTAGGATCGTCCCGTTTAGGGAAACAGGTAATACAAATTTTCCCTAGGCCCTTTAGTGGAACCGACCTTATTAACCTATCTTGTTATTTGTGCTTTAGATAATAGTATTAATACATACAACTGTTATATTATAAATTGCAAATATACAGGATGCCCTCGAAATCTCTGGTCCCCTTTTGTGGATTTGTTCCTGGAATCGAGACAAACAAATTTCACAATATAAACATAGGTCAACGGTGCTTACTTTTTCGTCTGTCTGTCTGTTTTTTTCACAAAATAATTCATATCTATAGAACGGTTTCACCAATTGAGTTCAAACTAGACTTGAAGTTATACCTAATAATGATCTATTATGAATAAAATAAACGATTATATCCAATGATGCGTTTAAAAATGGCGACTGTTAAAAATGTCATACCTAACAAACTAAAAAACCTTTTATTTTGTCAAAAAAATTCAATACATCTTTGTTGTTGCCCTTTTCAATTTCCTATCGGAAAGTGTAATTATCAAAACAATTGGATGAAGGATAATTGTTAAGTTAGGGATTATTACAGCATAATATGTACACACAATATATTGTTGTGTTTACTGTGTTGGTATAAGATGCCGGGTTGAACAAACCGATTATTACACATAACTTAACTATTATACATCATCCGATTGTTTTGGCGGTTACACCATCCGATACGAAATGAAAAGGGCTACAAAAATAATTTCTTGAAATTTTTTGTTAAAATGTAGGCCTACAGTTTTTGGGCAATTCAGGCTTGAAATTTTCAAACACATTATTGTATATAATCGGTTATCTTGTTTAAATAGATCATTGTTAGATTAAACTTTGTGCAAAGTTTGAGCTCAATCAGTCATATAATTCTCTAGATAAAAATTATTTAGTGAAAAAACAAATTAGTGATTATGGGGAAACAAAGCTTGTCCGGACCCATGTCTATTTGATTTTTTTTCTCATTCTTATGTGCTGAATCATATCCTAGAATATTGCAGAGTAATTACAAAACATCCTGCATATAGTTGAAAATCTTATTAAAATTATGCAAAACATCCCAATATAGTGATTACGTACGCTGTTATTATCTTTAACTTAACTGGTATCCTTCATCCGATTTTTTTGAAGTTACAACATCCGATAGGGAATTAAAAGTGCTACAAAAAGGTGTCTTGAATTTTTTTGTTAAAATGTACTGTTTTTGTGTATATTAGGTTAGAAATTTCCAAACGGTCGCCATTACGAAACGCAAGATTGGATATAATCCTTTATTTTACTTTAAGTAGATCATTTTACTTTCTCACTATCCTACTATAGTATAGAGAATGTATAAATATAGTGATCGCAAAAAAATCGATGATGAGATTTTTGTGGATATATCCGTTTTGGGAAACCCTGAGTCCAAAAAAGTGGTTTTTACAAAATGTCTGTCTGTATGTATGTCTGTCAGTCTGTATGTCTGTCTGTATGTCTGTATGTAGACAAAGCTAGAGAGAAAACTATTCGATCGATTTCAAAAAAAAAATACACCAAACATGTCAATTAGGCCTGTTCAGATTCACGAAAAAGGGTTTTGACAAATTTTGAAAAATAACCCCCTTTATGGCCAAAAAACTCCCAAAAAAATCAGTTATTATTTTTAAAATAAAAAAACGGCTCTAACGATTTTGATAAAGATTTTCTTATTTTTAGCCCTTAACGTACTATACCATATGCGAAAATCGGCATCTTTCTAAAAATTCTCGTTTAGGTAATAATAAAAATAATAATTTTATTATTAAAAACTCTCCTACTTTAATGTGTTCCTTCTCCTACTTTAATACAATTGTGAAGTCACAGTGAATCTGTTTAGTAATTTAAATGTGAGAAAGTATGTGCCAGTTTCTGGTACCGTTTATTTAGGTATAACTTCATGTCACGTTTGAACCGAATCGGTCAAACACATCTCTAGATAGATATCAATTATTATTTTGTTAAAAACACATAGAACCTACATACAGATAGAAAATCATTGTTTTTAAAATTCCTTTAGACTTAAAGAAAGCGAACACTATCCCAATTCATATTGCCAACAATTAAAAATAGCGTACGCCTTTTACATTTTAGGAATCTTGATTTTCTTAGTAATAACGATGCCATTTTTTAATTATGATAATTAATATTACTACTGTTACATATTAATTGTAAACAAGTGAATGGATCAAAACAATAACGAACTTTGACTAAGAACTGTTTCTTGTTAAATAAGAAAGTTTGTGTGTATGTATATATAGAAGCACACTTTAAGAGTGTTATATAGGTAAGGATTTTTTTTTTAAAGTACTAAAATTAAAATGGATGAGTCAGAGGTGGGAGGCACAACAAATTACCTGACGTTAAAGTTGAAGAAGTCCTGGAAAATATTTCAAAGTTTTTAAAACAATAAATCGTACTATAGCTATTTAACAACTCGAGCAGAATATTGGAGAACTCAATAATTCCAATAACTTATTTCAATAACCTATGTATGGTCAAAGTTATAGGCTTCTTTGGCGCAGAAGGATAGCACTTTCGTAAAGAATCTTTAATTGTGGTGTCATGTATTTATATTTAATTTTAGCAATAAATGAATTACAGTACTGTAGTTATTAGTTAAAGCACAAATTTGGTAATTTCCCTAGTTCACAATATTATCCTGAAAACGGAAAGATAGACAGCCAGAGTGAAGTCTAAAGAGGACTTTATTTTTATTATATAGAGGAACTATATTAATCTTTGTTTTTCTAAATCTTAGGTAGTTGGTTCGAATCTAAATCTCGTTATTTTTTTTTAATAAGCGTAAAGATTTCAATTTATTTAGGAAAGGCTATTTATAATACTAAATTAATTACGATTCTACAAAGAAAGTACGTTTGTTGTTTTTAAGATTCGTGTTAAATAGAACATTGTTGAAAATACAATAATGAGACACCGTGAAAATAATGGAGGTTACAGTTTTACAAAAACAGAAAAACATCCCCCCAGCCCACATCCAAAACAGAATCACGGACGCATGTTATTCACAATTATCATCTCATCAGAGAATAAACTATATTTCCGTTCCCAAAGTTGGTTTGTTCACATGCAGGCCTATAGGTTACTCATCAACATTTGAAGAATTGTGCCAGGAAGTAGTTCTTCCTTCATTGGAACAGACTGAGCTTGTTAGGAGTGTTACTGAGAAAAAAAACATCGAGCTTCAACTGAACTAAACTAAGATGTCTACAAGGAATTGTTTAATCAAATATTTACACATTTTATCTTTACAAAAAAAACTGTTCTGCAATTTGTGAAACACGTAAAAACATTTTGCCTTAAAATAGTTGATTTTTTTTTTTTTTTTTTTTTTCACAAATTTCTTTATTTATCGAAGTTAAAGAGACCAACAGTCAAAAACGAAATATATTTTATCTAACTTCGTTTTAAGATATGTTAAACAATTTGAAGAAAACTGAACAAAAATTACGCGAGCTACTCAATTCGCCAGAGTTTTGAAACCCCCAAAATCGGTTCAAAGCTTTTCCGATTTCTCGATTTATTATGGATTTAGTAATTTATATTAAACATTGAATTTAAAAAAAAAAAACGGTTAAATATCATCAGAATTCTTTGACAACTGTATCGAACTCATCCAAAAGAAATGTTTGTGACAAATAAGTTGAAATTACTCAATCAAACTTCAGAACAATCAAAACTTCAATAGTACAGTTCAATAGAACAGATTAAGTACGACAATATATACATTAAATGCTATATAACATGTAGGATAATCCTATCGTGCTTAGTTTTCGAATATCCGCCATATATTTAAAAATAAAATAACATTATAACTTTAGAAATATATATGATATTGAGTTCAGATTTGATAAACGCATTTTTCATGTAACGTTTTACACGAGATTTGAAAATGATTTCCATTTTAAAATGTTAAAGTCTTATACTGTATATTGAAAACTTGTTAACCTTATAAAACAATTACAAGAGAGTGAAACTTTTATTTGTTAATGACGAACAATATGGTATTTATATTTTTACTGTAGCAGTAAAAGAATATATATTTGAACAGAAAAGGGAAAATTGCATCACAAATATTATATAATTTTAACAACAAATAAACTTGTGCTCTATGAAGTAAGAATCAGTTGACATTTGATGGTTGGTGAATTGAGGGGTTGGTTTTGAGATTGTCTAGATAAACATTTATAGTTAGTTATAGAAATTCGAACAAACAATATTAGGTAGTAGCAAATTTAAAAGAAATAGTAGAAATAGGCTGTGGATATCTAGTTATGACTCACTTACGCTCAGTAAGGAGGGAGTAATGCAACGTTGTCACATGGTGTGTTTTTTCTACCTGTGGCGCAGGTAGCCGACAAGATGCCGAGGATCCCCCAAGAAAAAAAAAACAAGTGTTATCCATTTAATTCACGTTTCTTAACGGAATTAATTCAACAAATCGGTCGGGAAAAACACCCTGGATAAATTGTATTGTTTTATATAAACTGTTGTTTCCTAAGTATTACATGGAGAGAAATTGCACTTCACCTCCAGTAGTTCAATAAATAAATGATTTAGGCAACTCAAGACATATGTAAGCCTAACATTCATTTCATCAACCATGATAATTGATCTGGTGATAATCACCCTGCTTGTCCAGAATTGAGAATAAATTTAGATAGTACTCAACAAAAAAACCTTTCAAAAATGTAAAACTTTCGTAAGTATGACCTTGCGTTTTATTCCCTTTAACTTACTCAACACATTGTTACATTTTCCTTTTCCTTGTATCTGAAGTAATTTAATAAATAAGGCAGCGAAAGCATGAGAAATCATACTGGGGTGGGGGTTGTCTCTGAACACTATTCCAGTGGGCGACATATCACCCCACATTTGATTTATTAATAAATTCCTAAATACTACCATCTTGGAAAAGCAATTTTTATTAATAAACCAATAGTATAACATTTATTGAGCATATATTATATTAATAATCATTTCGAAGTTGTATTATACAAAGACTTGAATATAACTTGCATAATACCTTCAACAACCATAAAATAGTATTTAGATTTTTTTTAAACGTAAGTGAGCAGTTAAAAATCGAAAATTCAATTTAAAACTTAAAATATTTCTAAAGAAGATAACATGAGCATGATTATTTTATATTTTATTTACAAGTTAAAGTTTTTTCCAGCTTCAACTACTGCATTTTCTAAGTTTAGACCTTGACTTTTATGAATAGTTATTCCATAACTATTGCAAATTGGAAATTGTTTTCTTATTATAAAAGCATTCCTCATTCATTGAAATTTAGATTCTATACGTTCTATAGAATATTGTCTTTTATTGGTAAGTTCAATTTTAATAGTGTCGACAACATTATTATTATCTCTTGTTACAGAAATAATAGTACCTATTGTACCATTTAGCCAAGCCGATAGAAACATCAATATTTCGTCTTATCATAATTTTTGATCCAGCTTTTATTTTAATTACTCTAGCTAATCCTGCAGTTCGTGAACTACCCGCTTCATCATTCATTAAAGACTTTATTATTTTTTTGTGCATATTCTTCGCTCGAATTGTATCTTCGGCAACAAGCTCAATTTCCTCGGCATTAATTTTTTTTAACATAGCATCTTTAAGGTATCGCACATTTGATTGGTAGGTAATAAGCAAACAGTATTTGATGGCAAAGTATTTGGAAAGTTACAAAGTTAAGATATTTCCACTTAAAAGTTTAAATACATGATTACGCATTAAGGAATATGTATAAGTAATATTTTGCGGATCATGGCCAAATACTAATGAAGTGGCAAAAATGGTATCGCGAAAACGCCATAATCAACTCCATTAAGTTGCTGGGCTACAGAAGGAAATATAATCTTTTTCATTTTTGTTAAAATAAAATTTTAAAATCTGCATCTAATGTATCAGATTTTGAAGAATCATAAATATATAATAACTTACCATCGTAATAGCTACATAACCAATGTTCAAAATTAGAAAACAAAATTTGAATATTTTTTTCACCCTCAGCCATTGGTTTGATTTTTGAAAGAACTTGAAGTCTTCCGGTATGTTGAGGCTTGTAAATTAGTAAACCGTAAAAGTAGGTTATGAAATCTTTCAATATGATAATAATTTAGACGTCCTCCATTTTTTATGATATCATAATCACAATTGATCATTGAATATTGAAGATGCCAAGGAGGAATTTGAATAAAATGAAAAGGAAAGTTTTTTATAGAACGCTCTCTAATTATACGTAAGAGAAATTGTCGCATATAATTATTATCACAGTTATATCGCACATAATCTGGTCTAATACCATGTACAAGAGATGTCGCAAAAGCAATTGCGAATATACCACAATCACACTCACTCTGAAGTTGAACTTCAGGCTAATTTATAGTCTTTCCAGGTTGAAAATTAAAATGGATATAATTTTAGCAAAACTAATCTATAAGTTACTATGATCTTTCTTTTCATTTAATGAGTCATAAATATAAATAGTTTCAGTGTCAAAAAAACTGCACACAAAGTGACCTCTGAGCATGTCATCATCTGTTAAAGGCCGAAATAAAATTTGAATTCTAGATCTATCAGGAGAAGCGGGAGTAATCATATCATAAATTTGTTATTCTTCCATTCTTAAGAAATCAATAGTAAAACATTCTTTTATTAAATCGCTGAGGCGCTGTATATTTTATGTTCTACACCTAAATATGCATCTTTGTTAATAATTACGTTCAAAATCTTCGTCACCAAAATCAAAAGCCATGCTAAAAATTCTGTAGTCTTGTTTACTTTTTTTTTTTCATTCACACAAATAATATTTCTTTTCGTAATTATAGTATATTATAAGTAAATTTGGAATAAATTCTTATTTCTTTTTGTGCAATATATATTTTTTCTTTTTAATGATACTTATATAAAATTTCATAATTTTATACTTTTATACAATTTGATTCTTACGTAACTCTAAATAGAATACCGAAAATTCCAAAAACTACCACGATGTTAATTATTTCTTCCTGTCGCCCTTATAAAAAGGTACCTGTGAAGAAAAAATAAAAATGGTCGATAAAATACTTAAATTCTCGGGTGGGGATAAGTAAGGTAAACTACTGGTTTTCTTGTAGAAGTATATACATGCTAGAAAAAGTAATTTGTAGAATTGTGGGGTCCATTGTGTGGTGATTACACCGACAATGGGTGATTGCGAGCTCAGATAGCCCCGACGAAACCTATGGACTATTATTTATTTAATAACTATTTATTATTTCGGAAGTTGTATAAAAGTAAAGTTATTTAAAGTCAGTTTAATATTTCAATATATTTTTGTAAAGATTTGACCTTCGATAAGAATAGTGTTTTAGATTGTAAATCAATCGCTTATCAGCAGATAAGATGTATGGCAGGATGCTAACAGACATAAATATCTCTTGGATCTAAGCCAAAGAAAATACGATCAACTAATTCTAATCTTTCTTCTGCCTAATTTAAAGTAATGATTACGTTCTGATTATTCAACTAAAATCACTTGCATTTATTTTTTATATTTATATCCATGTATGTATAATATTTGAATTATGTATGTCTATATATGTATTCACAGGTATTTCGGCATAACCTTACGAAAAAAACTTGTAATATTTTAACCAAACGACTTTTTAACCAAACCGAGCTTTTTTTTCCGTTCTGGGCTGTGAAAGCCACCTTCAGAGGCCTCACCGGCGTCGACCTAAAGATCTTTTGCCGCCCCAATTTCCTTCCTACACCCAACTAGTGATACCCGTCATCCTTATGAAGGAACAGATACTACCAATAGGGTTATCTAGGATGGTTTCCATCTCTTTCCCCGGCAGGCCTAGAGAGTAGAGCCTGGCTCGTCCTAACGCCTCACACTCTAAAAGAATGTGTTCTGCGGACTCTTCAGCCAAACCACATTTCCTGCAAGTATTGCCTGCAGCAATCCCTATCCTGTGTAGAGGTTTTCTGGGGTGACAGTGGCTCGTTAAGAGCCCAACCACCCACCTCATGTTATCTCTTCTGAGAGAGATGAGTTGTTCAGCATGTTTCTTGCTTGGTTTAAATAACCTTTTTGTAAGTCTACTAGTGGTTGAATTCGTCCAGGCCATATTCATCCCCTCCCGTATCCACGTATCAACCGCTGCTCTGGCATGTCCATAGGAGATCCCGAACACCGGTTCCGGGCCCACGAAAGGGGATTCTGAACCTGACCTGGCTAATTCATCTGCTCTCTCATTACCATCAATACCTGAGTGGCCAGGAAATCGAGCTTACTATTTTGATGAAATTATTTTTATTTTTCATTATTTAGAAATTATACCGCGACTAATTACAACCGACACATTTTTTATTAGCATACCTTCTTTCTTCGGCGAATTTCCCGAATTAACGCTGAATCCGAAATACGTTTACTAAATATTGAACAAAATTAATTTGTTTTCCCCCAAAAATTATAATAGTAATTCCAAATTAAGTTACAACGTTACGCATCTCTTTTATTTCTACCTAGGATATCCCACTTAATTACTGACCTAGACTGCGTCGCTCGAGGTCAGATTATGATTTCCTTCTTTCATTTTGATTTAACCAGCATGTCAATTTACGGTGGGAGACCTATCCCGGAGGGCCCACCCTTAATATGTAACGGGAAATTAGGGGAACCTCGGGACTCACAGTCCCAAGACTGAAATCCCAAAATTGAAGACAATATTATGTATTGTTATATATATGTTAGCCATATGGTGAGAATCGAAGATGCGTGCGCACACATACTCGCATCCAGCGTTAATACGGGAAGCGTCGCCTGAATTTTTTGGCTGAAGAAAAAAAAAATTTGTCGGTAAACCGTCAAATCAGAACTTTAACTTAATATAACTTAATAACTAGCAATTATAAGTGAAATATTATTCTTTTAATGATAAACTTAAACGTTTTTCTTACATCTTATAAGTTCAAGGGGCTTTTTGAATTTAAAAACAGTAATAAACTAGAAAACTCGCGTAAAATTCAATGTATATAAGGGTGGTGGTTCGCCGGCCACACTTACATCTGGCGGCTATTGCCGCCCTCAATTATGATGTTTTACGATTACGATGAGAATTTTTAGACTACGATGAGATCTAGTTCATAATAATAGGTCATTAGAAGAGTGTAGATCAATATGTCAACTGAACACCTCTACAATAAGAATATCACTTCCTTATTTTTTTATAGTCATTCTGTTCAATATAATGCGGTATTGTTAAATTGTTAGTGTGAAATACATGAAAAATGTATAGTGCAGCCCGGAGTTTACACGCGAAAGACAGATGTGGTTGGAAGTGACGGGGGGGGGGAGGTCAGTCAAAATAACAAACACCTCCAAAAAAAAAAACGCGCGAACATCGATCTCTCAAAAAGTCGTGAATATGTCTAAGGTATAAGCCAGGCACTGGAAAGGTCGCAATAGTGGTATCTTTATATCAAGCCCCCAAAATGACGCAAATGCATTTAAAATATAAGCCAGGCACTGAAAAGGTGGTAATTGTATACACGGTATAACATTTATACTCAGGCACTATATATCCCCCTCTAAAAAGTCTACTTGTTTAACATACAAAATTAGTTACAATAAAATATATATATATATATATATATATATATATATATATATATATATATATATAATCTTTAAACTTTACTGATAAAATTACGTAGCGTAAAGATTTATTGTGGCAAAAAATAAAATAAACACCGTACACTCTAAATCATCTGATGGCAGTTGTGAATCCGTGCTGTGACGTCACGAAACTAGCATTGAGAACTGAATATCTAGCATATTCTGCAAGAACGATCATCTCCACCGTGTTCTGGGACAGTCAAGATATTTTGTTAGTGGAATTAACTTAGAGGCATTACGTCAAATATTTAAAAAGTTACGTCCGGCGGATACAGAGTAAAATGCATTGAATACTGAGTTCCGGTGACAACTCACAGCCACTTACGCACGCACTACACGGGAAATGATCAATTAATTACATTGGAAACATTTCCGTTATCCTCCATACAATCCAGATTTAGCGCAAACGGATTCTCATCTGTTTAAGCAAGTCATTAAACTTCTTACCAACCAGAATTTCGGTAGTGATTGTGAAACAAACGAGAACGTACAGAAATTGTTTAACTGGCGGATTTCTTTAAACGTGGTAAATGACTACTTATAATTAGTGCAAAGGTAAAATAAGTACTTCACTTGATAATGCGACGATATAGAATTTCTGTAGATTAAAAATTTTACAATTTAATTTTATAAAAATTTCATTTGCTCAATTATCTATAATTTTAATACCCAGACGGTACATATTTTTGGGGCGCAATTCGGTATGTAAGTGTATTTTTTATTTCAGATGAGGTGAAAATATATATGCACATTAAATATGAAAATGAATCATTTCTATAAGCGTAAATGAAAGACATGTATGACCGATATTGTTGGAAATTTGGTTAGTGACAGCAAATGAAATATGAGTTTTATTTAAAGATATCACGAAGAGATATTATGATTTGAATAATTATCTAACTTTTCGGTATTGAAACATAATGTTTGAACAAATCCTATTTAAAAGTAATAAAAAAAATTTTTTCTTAATAAAATGGGTTTTCAAATTACTTTACCAATATTAAACATAGTGTAATTATGATGTATTGTCAGGACTTTAAAACAAAATTAATATATTTTAAATTTAACACCCAGCAGGACAGTGTTTATGAGAAGCAAAGTAGAATGTAGAGATTTTGGTTACACTCTACTACATGAGTGTAAGCTTAGACTTATATAAATATTAAAACTTGAAATTAACGGCTTCATATTATGTATGAGTAAAACCAAGCTTCCTGAATAATTAATCACCAGACGTTTCAATCTAAGAGCTTTTAAGATCAAAGGTAATAATTTGACATAGTTTTAGAAGTAATCACTCTGTGATGTATACCAAGTAGTATATTATTAGTTTAGATTGGAAAGTTTTTAATTTGCATAAAATTTGTAATCAAACGTCTGTGTACAGCAAACATATTACTGTTGTGATCTTATTATATATTTAATATAAACTTCATTTTTAAATTAACAAAATTTGATTCATAACAGTCAGTGTCAGCATGGACAGGGAACTTTGCAATTCGACATCATCACTCCAGTAAGTATCGATGAGATGTTACGACCTAAAATTTATAATTAATTATTATTGTTTAAATAATAATGAACTACATTAATTATTATAAAATTTTAATAAAGGTTGACTCTAAGAAAATATTGATCAGTATTGGGCCAAAATGGCGGACTAGGCACTTTTCATATATTGATGCGATTATACAAATTAAATGCTCACTAAAAACCCCGGGGTCGAATTACGCATCACTATTTGGCGAAGTGTGCCTTTTATGGGTGGACTGCATGAGGAAAATTACACTATGTAGATATACAAATTTAACTTCCTGTTCCCCTCTAGTCTGGTCCTTACGGAGTGTGGCACAACGGCATGTGCACTGGTAAGACTGCCGGCGGACGCTGACATTGTTAGTGGGGGAAAGGTAAGACAGGCTATAATTACAAATGACTTGCCCCTGTAACGCGGTACGGAGCAACCCGCAATATCGTAAAACACGAAAATATGTCGCACTCGCGATTGAAGGGACAAACGGTTGTGAAGATGTAGAAACCCCATTTATAAATAATATGTAGAATTAATATAATAAATAATTAATGGAATAATAAAAGTTACAATCACTTACGCTCAAAAAGAGGAGATATTTATTTAATAATGTCTACTGTATTACTAATATTATAAATTGATTTTTTATTGAAATGGGATATTTGGTCGATATTCAAACACACGATGTGAATTATTATTTACCTGTAGTATTATACAACTATGCATTACACAAATATTTATCAGAATAATATATTAATGGAGATATTTACAAGATTATTTCAACTCTGTTATAAATATTTCATGTAGTTTTTTTTTTTTTTTTTTTTTTTTTTTGTATTACATATAACATGTTGCTTTAACTATTTCTACATGTTTTTTAATGAAGTATATTTCACATATCAACTATTTAACAGAAATATTTAAGTGATTATATGTATGTATTTACATAAATACCTTGTAAATTATGCATGGTAAATATGTGTAGAGGTAAATAACTCCTTAAGGGTTGTAATAAATAACTTTTGGTCACTCTTTTATTACACAATATCCAAAATCTAAACAATGTCTTGAATCCAAAATATATTTGCCAAAGAAACGATAATAATTTATCCAGGCACATGCTTCGTCTGCGAAAAAGTTGTATATGGGACAGATCTGAAGATCATTTATAACCCGCTTCAAAAAATACACAAACACTTCTATAGACTAAATCTTAAAAATACAACATGACATGTCTCCAACAAGGCTGTTTATTATCGTCACTTCTTGAATTTGAAAGATATACTGCAAAAGAAGAACATTATAATATGTTAAACGAAAAAAATGATTTTGGTTCAAATGAGGTGTTTACGCTGTAATTCACATAAGGAAAGAAAAACAACAGACCCATGGTGTTAGCGATTGCCCAATACACACGTTTATCTCTTTGAAATTGATAATAATGTTCAACATTAGGGCGGTAAGAATTTGCATATCATGTGTTTATATTCAATATATAACTATTTAAACAATTTAACAATTGTGTTATATTTGTCAATGATTTTTTATTTTTTATTTTCGACTTTAATAGTGTTTCATCAATAGTGTTATGAGTACACAACAATAATTAACAGTCCTAATTGGTCGAACCTTTGATATGCCTGAACGCCTTCTCGATATTTTAGATCCAACCATGTCGGTCTAACTGTCGAAACCGGTTATCCACATGGATGATATCTACTTTGTCTGATATACAAACTTAAGTAATTAGCTTCTAACGTATTATTATTATTATTATGTTAGATTGGGTAAAACTTATAACTGAGTTTATAAACCAAATAATCATAATATTGCATTGATTCCCTAAGCTTGTATATCATTCCATACTACATCTTAACATGGACTATGTCACAGAGGATGCTATTGTTCCTTCATTTCATACAAGAAATACATTACTAATGGAGGAAAACTAAGCATTACTGGTGTCTTAGAGGTTTTTATTTTTCTGAAGTTATTCATATGAAAATAATACTTGTCTTTTTTGGTAGGAAATGAAGGAATAATATAATCCCTAATGACATAATCCAACGAAATATATCGGATGGATTATATAGGCCGTGTTTTGTATTGCTTTTCCTTAACTGAATTGTGGTGTTAAACAGCTTATGCAAATCGTTTAAAATAATATAATGTTCTCCATCTGTTCCAGTATGTCTATAAAATTCCACAATTAATTGAAGATAACAATGTTTTATCACTTAGTTATGGTATATGGAAATGTTTTTATGGTTGTGATCTATAATATATTGGACAAAGACAGACTTATGTTCTATGAAGATGGTTGTGAATGATCTTCCGGACCGTCCAATATACATATTTTAGCAGTCAAAGCATGCGATTCTATATACAACGGATCAAAATTATGTATGTTGTCTTTTTTTCGGAATTGAAGTCTTTTGAGAATTCGGTAGATTCATTGGTCAAGAAGTGCAGGTTTGACGACGTTTTTTGTTCTTCTTTCTTTTTGTTTGTTCATATCTATTCTCTACGGCAATGTGTTTAATAATGTTGTATTCCATGTTGTGCTTAACATATGTAATGACATAGAACGTTTGAAAAAGAACAACTAAATCAACATAAAACAATTTTTAAAAAAATACAAATCAATACACGTTTTACTAAATGAGAGTAAATTAAATTAAAACTACATTGCAGTAGAAAAGCCGTTTCAACCTTAGCGGCTATAAAACCTTAAATAACAAGAAGGTTCGTATTGACTGGCAATTGGTAATGATTGTAAACTCTAACATTTAGCAATAATAATAAATAATATGTGTAACATATTCGCATTAAAAGAGTTAATAATAATAATCTACATGATGATAAATATATTAATAATAAATTTAATATCAATAACTTCATAGTTAATGTATATTATTGAAAGTGAGTTTGAGAAACATTTCTTTACGTATACGAGAAAATTTATTGAACTCTTAACTTATAATATAATGAGTAATAAATTAATTTATATTACCTTATAGTTCCGTCATGTGACTTTGTTGTCTTTATTACAAAGACGCGTTTCGGAGTCGTATCTCCATCTTCAGTAATTTCATTCTGTAGAGGTCGTTAAAACATTAAACATCACAAAAACATTGACACTGTACACACAATTAAATAAATACACATATACGTTGATTTTAACATTTTTATACATGCGCACGGTTTCATGGTTCGCGAACTACTGGCATTACGGTGAGTAGTTATGTTTTTTTTTAACTTAACTTACGTTTTTTTTTTGTTTTTTTTCACAATATTATGAAATTGTTTCATACAAAACGTTCCTTAATTCCTCTCAAAAGTAATTTATCCATCTCATACCGACTTAAAGAATTCATTGAATTTCAATATAAACATTAACTTCAGAAGTATTTCATTATTGAAAAACCTTGAGTATTTAATTAAAACTTGATGAAATTACATTTTAATTTTATGGATAGCAGTTTAGTACTTTGATAAAGTGAATAAATAATTTATATTCTAATTCAAAATTACGAAATTTATCTTAATGATTAAATCAGAGTGAAATGAAATATTTTCAAATGAAATACCAGACAATAAAAGAGCCCCCTCATCGTATGGTTAGGTTGTTTATTCAAGTATAAAAAAATTCTCAAATACTATTTAAACATCGTTGATACGCAATAGACATATTTACAAAGATAACTTCTTTTAAACTACAAACATAAAACATCACCTGATTTAGGGTAACAGAGAAATAATTTAGACGGAAATTGAACTGATTGTGGTAAGGTTATATTGCTAAAAGTAATTCCTCTTAAGTCTATAATTATTACGTAATGATTACATTTCGTATTGGAAGGTAAAATGGGCTTTAAAGGGATTCAATAAAATCAACCCGATAACACTGTCAAATAATGATAAAAATATAATTTATTTAGATTTCTCTCTATACCATAGGAGACTGACCCACGTAATCCGGACCTTTGATGCATATTATTGAATTGCCAAGTTAATAATGAAGGTTTTGTTTTTCAATAGAGATTCATTAAAGTAAAACCGACATTTAACTTCGCAGTTGGCTTTTATCGACCAATCACTTAGTTTTTAAAAACATATACAAATAAAACACCTCAGGTTTCAAATAGAGTGAGTAAGGGGTGTGACAATCGCAAGGTATCTTACATGGATCTATACTTTCTTTGGTTTGTTTTGGGTTACATCCCTCTGTAACTTCATTCGTATTAGGCTAATTCCTTTGCTACTCTAATGTTGTCAAATAGTTCGAGGGCTAAAGTGGCATATCACCCCCCCCCCCAAGTTATCTAGTGGGTGCGCTTAATAAATTTAATCGTTCATAATTATTTAGCAAATACTCTTCTAAAATACATATTGAGTGCCTAGTTGATTTACAGTATCCATTAGAGTTATAAATCATAAATAGACTGGCGCAGAAACATGCACGTATGATTTCTTTCTTCGGCCTAGTATCTTATATGTTTGCCAGAAATTGTCAACCAGAACAATGACAAGCGCACAATTCAACCGGAATCCAAAACATGATGGATCAAATAATAAAAACATAACATTTTTTTTACATTTTATAAAATATTTTATTGTTTTTGTTTGGTTTTTTATTTTTAATTGTTTTGGGTTTTCTAACATATCTTATTGTTTTTTTTTCATTTAATATTTTATATTTTTTTTTTGCGTTTTGTAATGTATCTTGTAATCAAATGAACAAAATAAAAATCAGATGATGCGACTTCTTCCAAGTAACACAGTAATATCTGAAACAAAGAAGAAAAAACAATCTAAAATTTACTTATTGAATAATATATATTATTGTTAAACCAATAGAATCTGTTTAAATTTTACTGCATGTAAGGTCTAATCTCTAATAGGAAAAAGAATATATATATATATATATATATATATATATATATATATATATATATATATATATATATATATATATATATATATATATATATGTTTATAGATATATATGTCAGCACATTTAGTCGCAATCCTGAAAGATGTTCAATTTTATTTACTATTGCTTTACTTATGATCATTATTTAAACATAATTTTAAAATACAAATATAAATGCAGGTTCCCTACATGAAGAATGGAAATAATTCAAAAATCGTGATAAATTAGGTGAAATATACATAATTAGTTCTGTTTATTAAATAGACCTGTATGGTACAATAAAACTGAAATATTGAACAAAGTTCTATCTATTGCGGTAACACTCTTAGAAAAGTAATTACCCGAGACCAAGAAATATAGACCAATCTCGGTATCTATAAAGTGTTATGAAATTAAGTATTTTTAACTTTTATTATTTTGGATCAGTGTTTTACTGTCATTAAATGAACTTGAAAAGGTAAATTTTTTGACTTTTCGGTAAGGGTGATCGTGTCATATCCTACAGTTATATGCGGTAATTATTCATTGCTAAATTTCCTTTAAAAATCAAATGTGTAAGTTAACTGTAGAAAGAACAGTACATTATATTGATGTAATCCGCATACTGCAGACATGCCTAGGTAAGACCAAAATGTAGGGGCGGATGAGGGAAGATTGCAATGTGATTTGTTTTCGTATGGAGCTCAAAATATGGTCTTAATGCCACACCAGTTAGCAGTTAGAAATAAATTAACCTATCCTATGAGTATGTCTCTAGGCGATTTTAAATAAAATTGACGCCAGAGTAAAACAAAACACCAGTTGGATGAATGAAGCACAATTACTGCACCTGCACTAAATAATTGATGGAGGGGGGGTGTACTTACTGAATGATTTTAAACGCAGAAATTTATAAAGTTATGGTGAAAAAAAAGGCACTATGTGTTCTTAAAAAAAACAGTATGTGTTCTTTCTCATCTGTGGTCTCTGCATGATTGAGCAATTCCCTATTACCCCGTATCTATTTAAGGGAATATTTAAATATAATTATGCAAAGACAGTGGTTAAATATAAGAGACTAAATAGAATTGTCCGCGTGGTATACAGACATGCATAGTTTTGACTACTTTATTTGAGGAAACCAAAGATAAAGTCTATAAAATAAAATTCCAAGATTTGAAATAGTTGAATTAAAAAGGATAAAAGAGCTTATACCACCAGAACGGCGGTTTTAAAATTGACTGGTGTATTGTCAGATAATTGATGATATTTAATTGCTCTAAAGACGTTTTAATAAACACTAACACATCTTTAACTTTCATATAATGAAGAAGAATATTGTTATGAAAATCATAGGCAACACTTTGTAAAAATTCTACTAACAGGTAATCAGCAGTTCTTTTAATAGTTATGTGAACAATCTTTACATATGTGTGGGGCACTCTGTATCCATAAACTGTTGTACAGAAACATTAATTTCCCCGCATTAAGTTGGTACAATAGAGTAGACAATTTTTCTCCTCGTTTTATTAAGTTTTCTTTTGGGGAAAACAGAATTTGTCATTTTGTAAATTACCGGACATCATTTTGGATTGAAGTAAGATAGAGCTATCCCTTGTTTTCTAAATGTTTAAATATAACAGTTAAAATGTAATACTGTTAGTTGGAAATTTACTTTCGTCAATCTTAAACATTCTTCAAGAATTCAATCTTGATGGGTGTTGTGAACTTACCACTTACGCCAATAAAAACGGTTTAAACAACTAAAATCAATTTTAAGTTTCGGTTTTCTATACAGTCTATTTTTAAAGCTATTAAAATGTTCATGCACTTATTATTACAACGAGTGTACAAAAATAACTTAAGACAAATTGTGAAAACAGATGTTTAAATATACATATAATAATAATTTTTATATAATATTTGTATATACTTACATAGTAGAAAGACTCGTATGTGAGTACATGATTGTTTATATATTTATACACTTCATTGTATAAAGGTAAAATTAAACGCTTTAATTGACAGACTTTGAAATAGACATTTGTATGTAGACCACTTGCGATTTTTGAAATACAACTTATAATCAAATTAAAACATGAGATTTTCTACAATGGCAAAATCTGTAAACATAAAACATAAAATATTTTCAGATGTTCTTATAATAAATAACGAAAATAGTTCCAAAATGATTGATCAAGTGTTGATACAATAACCTTGTGATTTTGGATATCATAAGTACAAATATCTTTGTTTGTAAAAAAATGTAAAAGTTTACTCTTTACAATTATGACTTTAAAACAAATTTATTATAGCGATATCTATTTGGTTATAATATTATGTGATTACATCTCAAATAGAATGTACAAATAAAACTGTAGAATGGATGGTCCTAATTAAAAAAAATAAATAAATAGGCCTAAATAAAATTACATCTATATATTGATTACATAAATTTAAAATTGTGCAGATAATTAACTAATAATATAAATATTGATTCCCACAAAGTTTCAGAACGGCTAAATAATTTATAATGAATAACAGCAGAAAAACAATAATTTGGCTACCACTATCCCACTTTTTTAATTAAACTACATTCAGTGTAAATCTTAATTTCGTGACCAGAGTTGATTCCAAATTGTATCACGTTTTAGAATGATTTTGCTCTCGGTTATATTTAAAAATATATATATAACCACTCACGAGATCAGGCTCCAAGTATTTGGTAAAATTATAATACTTTCAGTCCTAGAACGAAAAATAAGCTTCTAATCAAAGAGTTTGATACAATAAATTGGTTTTAAAACCTTGAGAATAGGTTAACGAGTAAGGCTGCAATTTAGGGATTTCTTTTATTACGATTTTCACAATTAAATTAATCACTTTCTATTGGTTAACCATATTACATATTACGCAACTACTTTTCAGAATCACATCATTAAACCCAATTCTTGTTTTTCTGCAGTTATTGAACACTTTCTTGACCATTTATATATATTAACTGAAAAGGACAGTATGTTTAATTATTATTATTTCATTAATTTTTTTGATACTTACAAATGATATTAATGAAATTGTTATTTGAAATTTTCTTCCAATTTTGAATTTGAGTATCTAATATTATAGCACCACCAAAACATACAATTAAACTTGGCGTGTGAAATTTGGCAACAGCTGAAAATATAAACAAAAAAAGTTTTTAATGTAAAATACATAGACATTTAGCTACGTCACATTTCTCTAACATATATTGAGTCCCTATTGTTTTTCGTGTGAGAGAAACAGAACAGAATCGACAGTATATCTCCTTAAATTATATACAAATGGGAGATTTAAACAATGAATGTATGTTTAAAACTATTTCTTATATAAAATTTTGTTCTGATTCATTTTTAATGAATTAAATATAATACATATACCTTATCACTAATCGTTAAAAGTAAATACAAAAACGATATTGTTAGCTTGCTGTAAGAAAATAGTCACCTCTCACTATCATATTTATATCATGTTACTTCGTTTGTGATACAACGAGAAAACATGCTTTTAATAATATATTTTCTTTATGTAAACTAATGGGATATTGTATTTCTAAAGATATTTATTGCCCCTTCATTAAGTATTTGGGAAGAAAATAGGTACTAGAAAATTACTACAGTACTTTGTCATATAAAGTTTTCCAAAACACTTCAACTAATATAAAATAACAATAAATAATTAATTAAAGTTTACTTCAATTTTCTGCAAAAACAGATATTGATGGAATTAAAATGATCAATAAGCAAAATATATAATAACAACCAATATCAGGACTGGTTATTACTTTTGGAATTTATTTATGAGAATTTTTCACCATTAAATTATTTTAATGATTATCTAGACCAACTATGAAGCCCTTGACCACCTGAACATTAAAATTAATATCTTTTACTGTTAATAAACTTTTTCTTTTTTAATTGTCCGTTGTAATGCATAGTAATTGATGCCTAATACTATCAACTAATTAAAAGAGGAAGTCTGTGGTATTCCAGATCCTGGGAATTAGTAACATATAGCATACAATCCGGATTTTGTACCCCACTATGAATCCCATTTTTAATAGAACTTAATTCATCTTCGAATCAGACTCTTTCTTTCGTAATCATGAATAGTAAAACACAAAACCGTATTTGTTTTTGATCATTGATATGATAGATGATTTAACTCTGAAAAAAAATCATATTGCTATTAATATAGATATTTACAAACAATACGGTGACCTTGCTGGACATACGATTAAACCGAAAATCAGTTGTGTGTGTTATGGAATAGTGATAAGCTATTTATGAATTAAAAATCATAAGTAATATTGGTTTGAATAGAGTTTTACCACAATATATATATATATATAAAATTATTTTCCGTTTTTGGTAAGCAGTAAAAAGCATAATTAAACTCAGGTGTTTGATCTTGGAAATGTCTAAAATTTATATACCGTAAATAAAAATCGTATATTTGAAACAAGTATTTTTGAAAAGATACCTATTATATTATACCTAAAAGTGAGGTAATAAGAAAAAAAATATGTATGTATATCTACTTACTTTCTTTTCTGACGTAAAAACGATTCATGAATTTAGTGGATAAATGTAATATTCTCTCAGGATTTACTGTGGTTTTGCTGTCAAACCTCAAATTTGTGTTATCAGCTTCGTCTTTCAACGCTTGTAACATATCGCAGATAATTTCTTGATTCCTAATTTTGCGTCTGACTTCATTTTCTAATTTAACAACTCGAACACCTGTCAGACATAAATGTGTATAAAATATAAATATTAATAAAAAGGAAATAACATAAAATATCGAGTTTTTGTGTCTGAAACTCTGTTTTTTACTATGTGTTACGTACTTATAGGCGAAAACATCGTCAGGCCTGTAGTGAACTCTATTAGTATCCTGTGCACTGTAAAAGGGGAAAGAATATCTGTGCTGTGGATGTAACCTTGCTCGTTCATGGTATGTGTTATGTTTTGAAAAGAAGAGATTTTGTCGATGAGTCGGGAAAGAACAAAGTTTCTATTAGGGGATAGACAGTGTTTATTGGAAAATATTTAATGATAATTTATAGCGTTGGGTGAAAAAGCTGAATATCATATTCTGATTTTACATCTGTGTAATTTGTTACATTCCTGTATTATTTTAAGAATACATAAATATATATTTCTTATGTTATAATTACTGAACTCTGCACAATATTGTATTAATATGATGTATAAATTTAAGTCAAATTAATATTTGTGTTTTAATTACGAACTGTTTTAAGGGCCACCATATATATTGTTTTAAGGGCCTTGGTATATGTTTACAATGAATACAATATGTTTGCAATATTATATCACACAAGGTAATTTAGACCAACTATAAAAAAAAACCGTGAAATTGAACATTATATATTTGATAGTATTTAATTTGATTAGTGTGTTATATTAAAATTATATTATATTATTAAAGTCTACTAATTGATTGTTCACTTACGTTCACATTCATATAAAATTTCAATATCTACGGAGGGCCGAAATAACGTTTTACGTCCGCCGACGAAGTCTGGTACACTGGAATTTACACCTGGGTCCCTCCCCTGCTTCTTTTTGCTGCTTTTAGGAGGTTTATAACAGCCAATCGTAAGGCAGCAGAGGACTGAAATGACAATACATATACATCTGTGATAGTTAATCTACATTAAGATATTGTCTATATCAATCTTATACAATAACAGGATAAGTGTTGCTATAAATATAATTGTATATGGTATTGCATATGTGTAAAATGTACCTTGAAAATATAGCTGAGATTTTTGTTGTAACGGGATAAATATACCATTTTATATCGGATAATAAGCTCGAAATAAATTAAGTTTCATTGTTAACAAAGAGATAGTTTTAAGTATAAAAAATAAGTATATAAGTATAATATAACTATATTTTGTTTGATTATTTTTCAACGTAATATATTAGAGCAGTATAGCTTGTAAAATTTGTCATTATGATTAATGTTTTATTAATTTAAAGAACATATTATTTTTTAAAGATCTTTTTGTATGAAATTAAACGAAGGACTGCTTATTCATTTTTCTTTAAATTTGTAATTCTTCTAATGGTGTTTTGTAATACAATATTTATTTTTATGATTTTGAGTTGGCATTCCTTTGAAACAATATGCAATGGAGTCAGAAGTAACCGATTTCACGTAAATGTATAATATAATTAAAAAACTATTCTTTACACTACTTTTCGAGCACTCAAATTTTCTTTTGTTGGGCCTAAATAATAATAACAATGTCATATCAACATGTATGTTAAATATCAAAAATTTAAATCATCATGTAATTAAGAAAATATCTACAAAGGCGCCAGAAGTAACCAATAAGCAGGTCTATGTTAGCATATAATTCAAAACACTACTGTACACTACTTAACGAACACCAAAATTGTCGTTGTATGTAATAATCAAAATAAAACTGTAATAACAACAAGTTATGAGGAAAATATCTGCAAAGATGCCAGTAATAACCAATAAGCAGGTCCATTTTGAAATATAATTTAAAAGGCATTATATTAAAATAATTAATAATCTATTACAACAAAATATCAATATATTAATCAATTTTTTTTTCAACAATGCCATTGTATATCAATTCTTTGAAAGCACCTTGGAAACCTAGTTAATATATAAGGTTCATATAAAACATAATTCCAACCATTCCTGTACACTACTTTACGAACAACCAAATTGTCTTTTGAAAAGCCTAACTAAAAACAAAACTGTAATAACATCATGTAATGATTAAAATATCTGCAAAGATGACAGAAGTAACCAATAAGCTGGACCATGTATAATATGATTATTACTATTCCTGTACACTACTTTACAAACACCCAAATTTTCTTTGAAAGACGTAAAAAAAATCAAACTTTAATAACATCATGTAATGAAGAAAATATCTACAAAGATGACAGAAGAAACCAATATGCAGGTCCAGGTGTAATAAAATTCAAAACATTACCGTACACTACATTACGAACAACCAAATTGACTTTTGAACGGTCTAAATAATAAGAAATTTGTATTATCATCATGTAATGAAGAAAATTGCTACAAATATGACAGAAATAACCAATATGCAGGTTCATGTATAATATAATTAAAAATATTCATGTACACCACTTTATGAACACCCAAATTGTCTTTTGAAAGACCTAATTAAATTAAACTCTTATATCATTATGTAATGAATAAAAAATCTTCAAAAATGGCAGAGTTAACCAATAAGCAGGATCCTATTGTACACTACTTTATAACCACTCACAATGTCTTTTGAAAGGTATAAAAAAATAATTGATATTACATCATGTAATGAAGTAAATATCTACAAAGATACTAGAAGTAAGCAAATAACATGTCAATGTATAATACAATTTTAAAACATTACTGTACACTACTTTACGAACACTCAAATTATCTTTTGTAAGTCCTAATTAAAAATGAAATTTTATAACAACGTAATGCAGAAAATATCTGCAAAGTTGACAGAAGTAACCAATAAGCAGGCTCATGTAAACTATAATTCAACCATTCCAGTACACTACTTTAGGAACACCATAATTATCTTTTGTATGGCTTACATAATAATAAATCTGATATAACATCATGTAATGCAGAAAATATCTGTAAAGATGACAGAAGTAACCAATAAGCAGGTCCAATAAGCAACAAGCAAAAAATGTATCTACACTACATAACTAACACACAAATTGTATTTTGAACGGCCTAAAGAAAGAGAAAACTGTAATAACATCATGTAAAGAAGAAAATAACTACGAAATTGGCAGAATTAACCGATAATCAGGTTATTGTGTAATATAATATAAAAACATTACTGTACACTACTTTACGAACACCCAAATTGTTTTTAAAGGCCTTAATAAAAATACAAATAATTGTAATAACATCATGTAATGAAGAAAATATCTGCAAATATGACAGAAGTAACCAATAACAGGTCCATGTATAATATAATTAAAAACGCAATATATTTAAATAATTACTAATTTACTACAACACAATATCAATATATATAATAATTTTTTGTAGTGCATATTTTTATTACTAGAAATTGTATTAAAACAGATATTACTTACGGCTTTGAAAAAAACGCTTTACTTTCATTTTTCTTCAAAGTAGAATGATTTGGTTTCCATGGTGCTTTCACTGAATTCATATAAAATAGCATTGTTGGCTAAATATTTTATAATTAACAAATTGTCGTTATTTAATTTTGACAAAATTTGTATTTGTAATGTCATTATTATGCAATATACATGTTTACTCATAGTACTTATAATGTTAGCATTGCTCTTAAAATAGTAAATTGTATGAAAAAAAGTAAACCCCCTGGTTAAGATAATAAACCCTGTTTATTACCCTTACGGAAATCACAAAAACGGTATCAGAATAGATTTCAGATATTAGAAGAGAAAAAAAAATTAACTTTTAAGCAGAAAAATTTCCCATGGAACACACTTTGTCTTTTAAGGGTCAATTTATTTTCTCAGAATTATATTGCATATCTCAAAAAAAATTAAAATTAAAAGGACTTAATTTGAGAGTAATTAAATTTTAACGATGTGACTTTTTTTTGTTCAATAGTTATAATCAAATATAAGGATTTTTTTAAAGTTAATCAAGTCAAAGGCTGTTGTAAATACACTATATATAATTTCTTTTTGTTAAGAAACTACAAATAATGTTTTTAAAATGGGCGTAAACTGCTAATGTGTTACAAACAACCATAATATCTGTGTTTACAAAGATTAAATGCAGATGAAACATTATAAATCTCTACAATTAAAAAAAATTATTAAAAAACAGATGTTTTATTAACATTTTATTATTTTATCACGATTTTATTTAAAAATATAGCTACATTATTCAAAATATGTGGTATAAATTAATAATAATATAAAATATGAGTATGTATTAAAAGGTTAAATCCTACAAAGAGAATTCACTTGCATGTATCAATTATTTACATACTAAAATAACCATATTAATTATAACATTGTAATACATCTATCAAAAACGTTTACGTCACAATTTCAAAATGAAGAAACAAGATAAACTCGTTTTATCGGAATAATTAGAAGCCATGAACTTACCAGATGTGGTTTATATTATTTTAAAGTCAAAACTCCGCTCATAGAAGTAATCCTGACAAGAGATAAATATTTTGTTACCTACAAGTACAACATTGTGTAAGTTACAATAACTAAACTATAACTGTAAGTTATTGTAGCTCATGTATCACCGAGGATGGCGACTTTATGGATGAAACGCGTTTGACTAAGTAAACGTAATTTTTATGAGATCTTGTGTTCGAGTTAAATTCTATCTAATTATCTTACAAGTAAAGCTGATATAGGCTAATCCATGGTCATAGCAGAATATTCCGTAACACATTTACGACACAAATATTTATCCAATCGTAAATTATTGTATGGTTTTACATTTTATATAAACAATGAAACCACACTCTTTAGGTTGATATGAATTTAAAAATGTACTATATTCAATATATATAATTCATGTTTTTCCTGGTATATGTTTTTAAACACTGCCAGAAGGAAATTGATAATTGAAGGGATTGTAACAAGCGTCATAACAATCGAAAAAATAACAACTAACAAATAGACAAAATGACAAATTTTTAAATGTACCCAGTAGTTCGCTTCACTTGCACATTAATAGTATGTTATTTCTAATTAATTTAACAACAAAGTTTAAAAAATATCATTGCAATTTAATTTGAACAAGTTAAGTTTAACAATTGTGGTTTTCGATGAATAAAAGGCATGTAAATGTTTGATTGAAATTTAAGATATATATTTAAATTTCGTTCTCAGTGAAATGTCAACGATAGATCCCAGCTTCCTAATTCAATTGAATAGCTCCCTTTACATGCTCATTCTAAATGGATGAAATTTTGTATATTCCTATAAAGATTATATTATTTTGCTTCTGCAGTTAATTTGCTCAAGCATGAAATTAGAAATGAATAGAATGGTGTTAGGCTGTTACACTACTACACATGTTTGTTGATATAAGAGAACAATTTTTATTAAAAATACAATCACTTGATGAAATATATAAACCCTTATTTTGGGAAAACAATTAGTTATATCGTTTATGTGAAATCACTAATTACTTATATTAATAACACACGAAATTTAGATTTTACTACACAATCCGTTCATTACTTACAATAACAGTTTCTGATGTTGAAATCTATAAGGCAAATAGTACTGATTTTTTAAACAATTATTGTTACATTGATAAGACAATATTTATGTAATTAAAAACACAAATGTTAACTATAGTTTTAAACGCAACTGTAAATTCACTCTAAAAGACATAAAGTAATTGTACGTGCATACGAGGAACAACTACTCATTCAATATTCAGTGTATTTAAATGTATTTTAAACATCTATTGTTACATTAACAGTTGCTTCTACTCAATTTTCTCAAATCGTTTGTATGTGTTACATGTACTACTTCTTGCTTTTTGCGTGGACATAATAAAGTGTCCCTAATGAAACCATTGCAACTTTCGAAAGCAGAAATTGCTACTAATAATCTAGACTCAACAATATTATGTCTGATTACTTGATCAACAACATAACTTTTTCAATCCCAATGGGGAAGTAAATAGGAAACTAAACGTATAACGAGAACACTTGTTACCAGGCTGAAATTATTAAAAGGTGGAACCAACTGGTAACACTGTTTAAAAAAAAAAAAAGAAAGACAAATTTCATTAACAAAGCCAAAAATTTATTTAATTTAATTTAAAGTTTTGAGGATCAGATTTTACCATTCACAATTGTTTTTTTTTTTTTTTTTTTTTAAATTACAAAGTTTTGTTGAAAAGAATTTATATAAAAAAAAGTTTAAGTTTTTTGACACATATATACATATACAAAAAAAACATGAAAATGGCAGATTATTTAACAAGGTTGGTGCTATCCAAAACTTAGTCTAAACATACATATAAATAAATACATATTCATATATAAAAGCACATCTTATAAAGAAATGGATGTTATACCATTCTCATTCTAAAAGAACAAATTCATATTACATATATATATATATATATATATATATATATATATATATATATATATAAATAAATTTTGAAATTGAAATTTTTAAATATTGAAATTTTTAAATATTGACATTTTTAAATATTGACGTCAATGTTTTTATTTTTTTATTTTATTTTATTGATTTTGAAGAGTAACCCCTTTGGGGTCGTGAAGGCCCAAAAGTTTGCATGCAGCACCACCCAATATTAATTATTTTATAAATTGTTACACATTATTGCATATAAATAATAAAGGACATATTATCATACACAGTTCAGTTTTAAATATTTCTGAAGAACAAGTTCACAATTCGAGTTCCTTTCTTTTAGATAAATATTATTTTATAGTGCAGTTAGTGAAGTTTGAAAAATAGTTTTTGTTTTAAACATGTCTGAAATAGTTAGGTAGAGTAGTCTCAAAACAGATATTCAATTCTTGCTGTACAGACTCGCACAATCTCCAAAAAAAACTCCAACAAACTTGAACCAGCTTTTGCTAAAGTAAAAAAAGCAAGTCGACTAGAGATTTATACAAACTTAGACATGTTATAGCACAAGTTTCTCTTATTAAAATGTTTTGTTATTTCATCAAAATGAAAGGAAAATTTTCGGAATTACAGAAATCCAGAAAGATTATAATTGAGTCCTTCTTTGATGTTAATAAGAATATTATATAAATATCTTGATCTTTGTTTGAAATAAAAGACTTGTAACAACAGTTAGAAAATTTCTAAAGACAAAAATTCTAATTCAGAAAAAACATTTTTCTAGTTAGTATTTTGATATGATTAAATACTTAATATTTTGACTGTTTAAAACTTAATACTTAACTGTTTAAATTTACAGTTAGCCTTTGCAAATTGTCCTTTAAATGAAAGAAAGTGTTTTACAAGTTGTTAACCTTCAATAAGAATAATTGAATAATCAAAGGAAAAATATGAAACACATATTTCAATAAACAAAGCTTAAAATATTAATAGTTTTACATTATAGTGAAATCTGCACATACCTGGCTCCTATCGAAATAGTTCAAAAAAAACATGTGCCCTGTGTTATACAGAAAAAAAGATCACCAACTCTCATCGTTACACTTTACAAAAGATCACTGATGTTTAAGAAAGAAAAGCACTTATTACATCGTGAATGAGACGTGAAATATGAATTAGAACTAACACCGAAGAAAGCCTGTCCAAAATGTGTTTTAGTTAAATTTAGCAAGACTACATGTTTCAAGTGACAGGAAGGTAATGAGATACGTTGCAGGAAATGATTCTAATCCAGCTAGAGTGAGAGAGAGAAGATGTCATACGATGTTTATCGGTGCCGGCCAACAGACTTCTCCACCTGACGGAAGCAATATGTTAAGGTCAAGAGTCAGGTAGACGGTTGATCGATAATCAATAATTACAGATTTATTTTAATTGTGAATGACGTTACGGCTGGTTGATAATTTAGTACAGATTATTTTTATTGAATTTTATAAGGACGTTACACACTAATTCTGGGTCTGAAAGTGTTTTCAAATTTCAACGAGATTAATACAAAAAGTTTGTTTATCCCCCCCCCCCTAATATTGTTTGTACATATTTTATTTTTTAATATGTAAATCTATATGTCCTTACCAAATAAATAATCAATATTTTGTTCGGGCAGATTGTTGCATAACATAATCTGTAATGAATTATTTGATCAATTAACGGTACAAAAAATCAAAACGGGTGTAAAATTTTAGTTTAAATGATTTATGTTTATTTACTCAAAGGAGAAATGTCTGACTTCTGTCAAAAATATATAGCCTTAAATACCACTAAAATTGTCATTCCGTTCCTATGAAATATTATCTTTCCTTTTAGACTACATGTTTTAGTCTATTTCGTGAAATTAGTTAATATATAATACTTCCTATATGGAAGGGAACAAATTTAATTTACTAGTGTCATGGATAAGACAAATCATAAAGTTTGTCTGAAACAATGCAGATATAGATTATAACAGTAGAAATATAATACTTCTCAAATAGAAACTGTTACACTATTTGATTAAACATATTACGATATTAACAGAAAATAACATAAATTTTATATTATAAATAATAAATATTAATTTTTTTTCCACCAAGTACTTTTCCAAATATAAATTTTATCAATTTCCGAATTACGTTTATGTGTAGCTGTAAAGAAAACTGTATTAATAAACAAAAACTTCATATCGTAACATAACATTTTTGTTCTTCTTTCTATTATAATGTTACAAATTAATAGAAGCACGTCTAATAAACAAGTTGGGAATACATATAACCTCATTCAAATTAAAAATTGTGTTGAAAAAATGTAAGAAACCATAGAAATAATTTATATATTTTACAACTGGTAGTTAAGAGAGATATATGGCGGCGTTTTAAAATATTTGTTATTAGCATAATTCACAATTTCCCCGTCACTAGACCAAAATAGGCGTTAACAGTTTTAATCAAACTTAGCAAAAATGCTGCCTCTTAGGAATTTGAACAAAATGAAAAAGGTAAAAAATTTAAAAGTGTATTGTTATTTATGAAAAAAGTAACCATAACTGTAAACTAAACGTCAATAAAATAATAACTATTAATTAGGAATTGATAAATTACAAATTTTGGTATTAGTAAAATAAAATTTAGGTGTGTTTTATCAACGAGTTTTTGGTGCTAGCCAAAAGAGCTTCGACTTTATTTAGCTATGTAAATAATTATTATAACTAAATTTGTAAAATTTTAAGAGGAATAGATCTTTCTAAAACAAATTTAATTTAATGTATTAAGTAATTATAAGTACTGTAGTATGAAACGAGTTGGCAACAAATATTTCATTGGTTATGATTTTATTGTAGGATTATCAATTGCCAAAATTTGTGCAATGTTCTTTCGTCGTTTAATTACTCAATGGTATCGGAGAAAAAGAGAAATGATGTTTGTCTTAAGAATATATGAAAATGAAGTAACTATAATATCCAATAGAAACACAGCTGACTTGATATCTCAGACAAATAAATAATGATGTTTGCCTTAAGAATAATTGGAAATGAAGTAACT
>CAUPSG010000692.1:48794-106683 GCA_963513935.1 Aphrophora alni
TACAAAGTAATGAAAGGTCCAAATCAGTTGTGCTATTTTTAATAAAACTAATTTTTAACAGTTTATTTATAATTAATTTTGTTTAAACAATATTGTATAAGTTTAATGAGAAGTAAAATTATATTTATAGGTTTTTAATAAAAAAAGAACATAGAGTCGTTTTTGAAATAAACAATACGAATTGTTCCTACCGTCCCAATACAGGAAACTAAATACCAAAAGCATCAATGGTATTCATAAAATATTTCTCCGAGGTAAGAGTAAGTGATCTTAAAACATAGTGCAAATATTGGAGTTGTAGCTTAAAAATAGAAAATAATCAACGTTCAACTCTCACAAAATAGGTTTATTCCATAACAATTTTGTGCTGTTTTTGTTTAAAGACAAAATTCTCTAACTCATCATAGCAGTATTAAACAAGGAATAAAAGTACCTAAAATGAAAACCCTAGACATTGAATACTGTAATATGTTCAGAGTCGTAAGAGATTAAGACTTCTTAGGAAAGACTTGACAGAAAGGATGAAATAGACAAATCTAAGATGATATTATTTTTTATAAATATAGTTTCATTTAAGAAATTACTAAGTTATTGAAGAAGATAATTTTGTTTCCTGTCACAACTGGTTTAGCTTAGTCACATGTGATTAAAATTAAATCGTTGGACATTTACAAAGGAATCTAATGGGACATACTTATGAATGTGATTGTGGTATTAGAATAAAATTGTATATTGGGATGTTATGAAAGTAGTAATATTTTTCTTTATTTTGTTTACATAATCTCCAGAATGTATACCAATTTGTTTACAACGCAAATTTTGTATATTTGGTCAGCATCTTTTCCTATTTGAAATTTTTCTGTAACGTAGATTCTTTTTAACTCTGTTTGCTTACGTACATCCTCTTTGTAAGATGCTCTTACACCTACCTAGATAATTGGGAAGGAGTGAAGGTGTATTCATAAGAGAACTTTATTTTTTCAAATATGTAAACAGATTAATTCTATATTATGAACTGAAATTTAGTGTATATAATAAATATATGTGTTTAAAATCTTTGACAATTAGGATAAGATATATGCAAGTTGTTTTAAATTGTCATCTTTTTTCTTTTCTTAAGCATATTGAAATCTATTCAATGATTTATTTTTTTCAAACAATGTTCCTAATGCGATTTTTATATGAGCACTACATGGTTTTATTTTTAGTCAAAGAAACAACAGCTGAGCCAGTTGTAAGACATTTGTGACAGGCAGAAATTTATTATTTACTTCATAGTAAATGTAAAAAATCCATGTTCTTAAACATAAGCTCGAATTTTGTTTTGTTTTTTAAGACTTTTTAAAAACATATACTTTTTTTCACAATTCCAACACATTGTAAAAATTGCTGTTCTATTCTGATAAATAGTTTCCAATTCTGTCTCATTTTTCGGTCTTAAATTACTTTGCCCCAAAACATCTTTCCAACTATTATCAGGTGATAATAATAAAACTAATGAGAATAATAAGTTGTCTTAATATAACTCCAAAATAAAATGTACAATTAGAATTGAAAATTATGAAAACATGTATGATAACAAACACATAAAAATGAAGGGAATAAATGTATCTGAATGAAAGTTGAAAACAAATAGTTTATTGTGCTAGAAAAGTAAAATACATCGGAAATTATTATTTGGTGTTTATAACGATACGGTGTATAAAAAATAACATATTTACAACAACGTACCTACTAAATTTAATATAATTTTTTCCTGTATTTTACTTTTGCTTTATAATTATAATTGCATTAAATATGTTAAATTATTAGTAATTACATATTATGCTTGTATGTATTAATTGAATACATTGGCTAGTAGCTTGGTAATCTTTTATAATATGATCAACAAAGAAACCAGATAATTCAGAGCTATTGTCTGAAAATAAAGACGCACAAAAAATACTTGACAAAGATCTTTGTTTTGAATGAAATTAAGAAGATCTAAAGCTATAACTTAGCCGTTTGAAGAGTTGTGCTTATATGCCTTATATTAAGATAAATTTACAAAGTTTTAACAAGCTAAGTTTTACAATGACGTGTAGAGCTTTGAAGGAAAATATCGCTATTAAGTAAATTTGCATTATATCGTAATAAAATCCAGTAATAATTTATAAGTAGACTAACAAGTATGACTTTTATATGAAATTTCGATTACTACATCACAGGTTTTATATTATAAATTTACTAAACTACATATGCCCCATAGTTTTTTTTATACATAACAACGAACTATTTAGTACATAAACTTAATTATTATAATGTTGGTAATACGCTGACATAAATGGAAACCAAATGGTTTTTGTTTTTTGTACATCCGTCACTAAACTTGACTGTATCGTTATAATATATGTCAATTCCCAAGGTTTAAAACTTGATATATGACATTCTTTTGTATCACTTGATACAATCTAACTCCTGGCAAGTAGTTTTCAACGCCGTCAATCACAACTAAATATGAGTGCTACTCGAACTGAATTTTATTTTTAGTTACAATGTTTTCAAGGAGTAGTAAAATATAATTAAATTTTTGGATTGCAAGAAAATATTTGCTACTAGATTTACATTGTATAATAAATGAAAAATTCATTTATATATTTATTGTTATAGTATTAACTCATATAATCATTTACCTTGATAAAAAAATTTAAAAAAATATTTGTAATACAAAGTTTAGTCATTTATTGTCTTGAAACATCAATAATAAAATTATGAGTTCATTCGAACCTAATCGGTAGGCTACATATATAAAATCATTTTGAAGTTAATATAAAAATTAAATTATCAACAATTGAGATTTAAAAGGAAATGTCTCTTATTAACTACACTGAGTTTATGGAAAGTTCATAAACATATGTATATAAATAACATAAAGGAAAGATTTTATTAGTTCATTTTAGAGTCTTACTATCTCGGGTTGGGAGGAATTGGTTAACACATAATTATTTAAAAAAGATCACTCAGAGTCTGTTTCTCGTGAAAAATTCATATACATACACATACAATTACAAGAAAAACACAATCAATTTAAGTTTATATCTTGGGGAATATTATTAATTATCACTTGAGTTTCTTTCTCTCGGGACAGGGTCAGTGCGGCAAATTTGTCAAGGAAGTGGGGTATTTATACACATATTGACAAAGATATAAAAAAAGTAAAATATTAATCGATTAGTTTTAAAATAAATGATGAGTGGTGAAATGATGGTAGACAGCAATCACAACTGTTCACAAAGTCTATATTTCTGAATACTCGGTGTACATACAGAAAATAGTTCAATTGGTATGATATTATTTGTTATAAGTTATTCTACTTTTGTGTATTAATGTTTCAAAGTTTATGATAGTAGGCTTCTTAGGCATATTAGTGGGGATATACGATGACTAAAAAAAATATATAAATTGGAATGGTCTCACCAATGATCTCAAATACGTTGTTGAAACTAGCTTGTATTATGTCTGCTCCTTGCTAGATTTTTAGAAAAATTTCAACTGTTACTTATGACTTTTAATTTGTGTTACTTCTCAGCACTCCATAGAAAATTTAAATATACTTTTCCACTTATTTAAATTGCATTAAATTGGAGCTGAGTCAGGAAACGTCCATTAAGCTTGGGATCTCCCAACCAAACTTTCCAAAAATCATTGTTACAGCGTCCATAGAGATTCAATATTATCCATTTTTTTTTGTGATCTTGATTAAGATTAGTAGCACCAATGACTACATAAATACTATAAGACACGACATAGGATAGGGAAATAGTCAACGCTTTACGGGTGCTGTTCGTCACAAGTTTGACACACAGCTATCAGAAAGCGCTAGCAGCAGGTGCTTGACTGTACGCATCCCACTTGGTTGAGACTGTAGAACTGTTGACCTCTCTCTCACAAACCTTCTTACTTACTTCCGTCAGCATAGTCAGTGTTGTCAGTTCGTGCGCTGAGATAAGCGATTCTCGACCTTCCCTTGCATCTCTGGTCCCATATGTGGCATCAGTGCGTTATCTCTTACCCGCCTGAAACATTGTTTGACCGTAGAGCCACCTAGCGCCAGTCACATCAACTTCAGATTCTCTAGCAGAGCGACCTAGCGGGTATTAGTCAACTCAAGAATAAGCGTAGAATATTTAACATGGCCATGTCGTGTCTTATAGTATTTATGTAGTCATTGGTAGCACTGATGAAATGAATAAATGACCCTAATTTGTTAAGCAGGTAGTTGTTAAGAACTTCATTCAAGACTGTTGACTCTACTATTACGGTATACATTTAAATTTGTTGAAGACATACTAAGAGGGGTTCCAAATAACTTCCTTTGAATTTAAACTATCTTATTCCTAAATACGATTTCACCTTGGTCTTAATCTAAAACTAGTTGGAATTTCCCGCACTTTAAATTAGTGGCTAAACTTTGGTCACGTGGTTGCTGTATCGGTGGGTGTGGCTTATCTGATTTCTGTCACATATTATGTCTGTTCCGCCATCTTTGAAATAGGACTTTGGTTGTATTTATCATCAATACTAAATCATTTCGAGGTTTTCTTTGTATGTTCAGGTGACAACTTTTACGTCAAACTATCCGTTTAATCCATAGGCCATATTTGTTTTGTCGAAGCGATAGTCGTATTCTTTATAATTAATTATTTATGACGCTCTGGTCCGGTTCGGTCATTGTAAATGTTTTTGAAAATTCGTGTTTAATTTCGATTGATTTTGTATATCTTAATTCTAATCTTGCTACGGGGTTATTTAATTTGAATAATATGGAAGTTTAGGCCTCTAAATTGTAAATTCTAGGCTTACGTTAAAATTCGGGGAATCACGTTATTTGAAGTTATCCGGTCGATACTCTAGTATTTTTAGGCTTTTGTTTAATTTACATTGTGTAAACGTGGTTACGCGGATCTCCCACTAGATGTCGTGAGGATTAGCAATTCGTTTGAAATGCGTTATGGTATATTTATTTCGAAACTGTAGTTATTAAAATAATTAATTAAAACAACTTCATTTTGGGGTTGTTTTAATTGTAAGTTTGTATTAGTTTACTTACTCAATGTACAAAGTATAGAGTATGTTTTGGTAATTACAAAGAGTCAACCTCTTTTTGACTTTTCTCAGATTATATTTCCTCGTAAAATAGATATTTCTACTTCTACCTGTTCTTCGTCGTCATTTTTGTCTGTACCTAAGCACAAAATCGGCTAAACAATTAGGATAGGAACGTAAATTTGCTGTAGGGGACTATTATTTACTCACAAAAGTTACAGGGTACTATTGTAATTCAGAACAAAAAAATAGATATATTTAAATGACGTTAGCTTTTAATGGTTTTGTTCATATATTGGGTGACCTTCAACTTACAGTATAACACATTATATTAGATAAGAATTACAGATCTCAAATCTGTATGTAATGGTACCAACACCATCTATCTACTATTACAAATAACAAAATATTGTTTAGTATTTAAAACATTGAAGTTCAACAAATGTTGGATTTGAGTAGTTATGAGAAGCTTCAGACATGAGTTATCGACACGAGCTTGGGGGGGGGGGAGATGAGGTTTAATATGTACACATCTTGCCTACACTGAAAATGTTGTTATATACACAATTACGAGGTTCTGAAAAAATATGTAACAATAATTGTTGTAAGCAAAAGTAAGAATACTAGGTATGATTTCTTGAATTACCGATAAAATCTAACGTTTCCTACTAGACCCCAGAGACCAACGTTTAAACATTACATTAACCCTTCATCCGGCGAACCACCCGCTAGCGGCTGGATGAATGACATATGGTTTTAGTTCACCGACTCTAAAACACGTTATTTTACAATTCAACATTACGCCCGCATAGAATCGTCCTAAATAAAATACCGTTGGAGAGCTAATGTCCCGTAGATGCATAATCATGCAAAAAAAAAAAAAAAAAAAATACCACGAACATTATACATAATATTTCAAAAAAATTGTATAGTTCGCATATTTTTCATGCGTAAAATCATAGCTTTTAACTTTGCAGTTTTTAGTAAAAGCGACGCCGTTTTTCCCATATGATTACAATTCAATTTAACCTAACGTAGAAACCTAACGGAACGAAATTCACCTGGCATTCGGTGCAGTTTACTAAATAAGATAATCGATTTTCGAATCGATATTTTGTAATCGATCTTTATATTATGTTGTAAAGGAGATTTAATTCTACAAGTTGGTAGTAATTGATATAGGGTAATGTTACTCTCTGTTTCTTATTTTAAAGTCGCAACATAGGCATTTTAGGCAAGTGTGACATAAATTGACACGGAAAGGGCGTAGCGCTGTTTTGGGATTACATATTTCTGTTATTTTGAAGGTTTGCGTATACAAATTGTATATAAATTGTTACAATATATGTGTTTTTATTTCTAAAGTTTATATTTTTGAGTGAATTTCTAGTTTTTGAATGGTTTATATTTGGGATAACCCTAGAGGTATGTTGTAAACCTAGGCCTAAAAGCAAATTTTCTTATATTGAGGTTATATTTGATTATACAAGTGTATAATATGTGTGATATTCTTAGAAAAGTTTATTTTTTTAGTGAAATCTAGTGATTTTGTCTTAGGCCTAGCTTTATTAAGTTACTAATTACGCCTAAATTGTAGAGGTTTTAAACTTAACATCACTAGTCGAGTATCACTTTTTAAGGAAAAAAGTTTTTTTTTTAATTTTAGAATTTTTTATTTTTTTTACTAATAGTTATTCACATTTATACTAGAAATTGTTTTTAATCCTGAAAAGAAATGTAAAACAATTATTTCTATGCTCAATTAGACTTTCATGGAAAATTTAGCATTCGAATTTTGTTTGTTTTATTTGTTCTTTGCCATACTGACTCCAAAATTATTTTTCAAAACTCTGCTTCAATACACTAATATATTCTATGAACCGTTCTGAATAATGTGATATATAGTAGTTTTTTTCCAAAAGTATTATTATTTTTGATGATTTTTTGAAAAAAAAGGATAAATTTACTCTTTTTCGTAAAACAATTTTTTTTTTATTTTGAAAATGTAACAATTTTTTCCCCTGAATATATTACAAATCTCTAGTAATCGTTAAAAAAATTCCAAAAAATCTATTTGTAAGGTGTACATTACCATTTCTATGAAATTATTCTCTCCGTTACTCTCCGATTTTTTGGTATTTGAGCAAAAAACTCCAAATGTTTAACATCTAACATTTTTTTTCACTACAAACCTAAATTCTATGCACCTTTCTGAATATAAATTTTCATAGAAGTTGTGTATAAAATATGTTTTACTACATTTTGATATACTAAATTCAATCGAGTTACAAATAATATTTGTAACATTTGGCATTAAAAAAGTTCATAATAACAATCTACATGATGATAAATATAATCATACTAATTTTACTATCGATGACTTCATAGTTATTATATAATATTGAATGTGAGTTTGAGAAACATTTAATAAACGTTCAACTTCTGTTATCTTATTTTTTTACATTATTATGAAATTTTTTCATACGAAACGTTTCTTAATTTCTCACAAAAGTAATTTATCCATCTTATACCGACTTAAAGAATTCATTAAATTTCAATATAAACATTAACTTCAGAAGTATTTCTTTATTGAAAAACCTTGATAATTTAATTAAAACTTGATGAAATTACATTTTAATTTTATAGATAGCAGTTTAGTATTTTGAGAATGTGAATAAATAATTTATAATCTAATTCAAAAGTACGAAATTTATCTTAATGATTAAATCAGAGTGAAATGAAATATTTTCAAATGAAATACCAGACAATAAAAAAACTATGGTTAGGTTGTTTATTCAAGTATAAAAAAATTCTCAAATACTATTTAAACATCGTTGATACGCAACAGACATATTTACAAAGAGAACTTCTTTTTAACTACAAAGATAAAACATCACCTGATTTACGGTAACAGAGAAATAATTTAGACGGAAATTGAACTGATTGTGGTAAGGTTATATTGCTCAAAGTAATTCCTCTTAAGTCTATAATTATTACGTAAAGATTACGTTTGGTATTGGAAGGTAAAATGGGCTTTAAAGGGATTCAATAAAATCAACCCGATTACACTGTCAAATAATGATAAAAATAGAATTTAATTAGATTTCTCTCTATACCATATAAATAAATGGAGACTGACCCATGTAATCCGGACCTTTGATGCATATTATTGAATTGCAAAGTTAAAAATGAAGGTTTTGTATTTCAATAGAGATTCATTAAAGTAAAACCGACATTTAACTTCGCAGTTGGCTTTTGTCGACCAATCACTTGGTTTTTAAAAACATATACAAATAAAACACCTCGGGTTTCAAATAGAGTGAGTAAGGGGTGTGACAATCGCAAGGTATCTTACATGGATCTATACTTTCTTTGGTTTGTTTTGGGTTACATCCCTCTGTAACTTCATTCGTATTAGGCTAATTCCTTTGCTACTCTAATGTTGTCAAATAGTTCGAGGGCTAAAGTGGCATATCACCCCCCCCTAGTATCTAGTGGGTGCGCTTAATAAATTTAATCGTTCATAATTATTTAGCAAATACTCTTCTAAAATACATATTGAGTGCCTAGTTGATTTACAGTATCCATTAGAGTTATAAATCGTAAATAGACTGGCGCAGAAACATGCACGTATGATTTCTTTCTTCGGCCTAGTATCCTATATGTTTGCCAGAAATTGTCAACCTGAACAATGACAAGCGCACAATTCAACCGGAATCCAAAACATGATGCATCAAATAATAAAAACATAACATTTTTTTTACATTTTATAAAATATTTTATTGTTTTTGTTTGGTTTTTTATTTTTAATTGTTTTGGGTTTTCTAACATATCTTATTGTTTTTTTTTTCATTTAATATTTTATATTTTTTTTTGCCGTTTTGTAATGTATCTTGTAATCAAATGAACAAAATAAAAATCAGATGATGCGACTTCTTCCAAGTAACAGTAATATCTGAAACAAAGAAGAAAAAACAATCTAAAATTTACTTATTGAATAATATATATTATTGTTAAACCAATAGAATCTGTTTAAATTTTTCTGCATGTATGGTCTAATCTCTACTTGGAAAAAGAATATATATATATATTTATAGATATATATATGTCAGCACATTTAGTCGCAATCCTGAAAGATGTTCAATTTTATTTACTATTGCTTTACTTATGATCATTATTTAAACATAATTTTAAAATACAAATATAAATGCAGGTTCCCTACATGAAGAATGGAAATAATTCAAAAATCGTGATAAATTAGGTGAAATATACATAATTAGTTCTGTTTATTAAATAAACCTGTATGGTACAATAAAACTGAAATATTGAACAAAGTTCTATCTATTGCGGTAACACTCTTAGAAAAGTAATTACCCGAGACCAAGAAATATAGACCAATCTCGGTATCTATAAAGTGTTATTAAATTAAGTATTTTTAACTTTTATTATTTTGGATCAGTGTTTTACTGTCATTAAATGAACTTGAAAAGGTAAATTTTTTGACTTTTCGGTAAGGGTGATCGTGTCATATCCTACAGTTATATGCGGTAATTATTCATTGCTAAATTTCCTTTAAAAATCAAATGTGTAAGTTAACTGTAGAAAGAACAGTACATTATATTGATGTAATCCGCATACTGCAGACATGCCTAGGTAAGACCAAAATGTAGGGGCGGATGAGGGAAGATTGCAATGTGATTTGTTTTCGTATGGAGCTCAAAATATGGTCTTAATGCCACACCAGTTAGCAGTTAGAAATAAATTAACCTATCCTATGAGTATGTCTCTAGGCGATTTTAAATAAAATTGACGCCAGAGTAAAACAAAACACCAGTTGGATGAATGAAGCACAATTACTGCACCTGCACTAAATAATTGAGGGAGGGGGGTGTACTTACTGAATGATTTTAAACGCAGAAATTTATAAAGTTATGGTGAAAAAAAAGGCACTATGTGTTCTTAAAAAAAACAGTATGTGTTCTTTCTCATCTGTGGTCTCTGCATGATTGAGCAATTCCCTATTACCCCGTATCTATTTAAGGGAATATTTAAATATAATTATGCAAAGACAGTGGTTAAATATAAGAGACTAAATAGAATTGTCCGCGTGGTATACAGACATGCATAGTTTTGACTACTTTATTTGAGGAAACCAAAGATAAAGTCTATAAAATAAAATTCCAAGATTTGAAATAGTTGAATTAAAAAGGATAAAAGAGCTTATACCACCAGAACGGCGGTTTTAAAATTGACTGGTGTATTGTCAGATAATTGATGATATTTAATTGCTCTAAAGACGTTTTAATAAACACTAACACATCTTTAACTTTCATATAATGAAGAAGAATATTGTTATGAAAATCATAGGCAACACTTTGTAAAAATTCTACTAACAGGTAATCAGCAGTTCTTTTAATAGTTATGTGAACAGTCTTTACATATGTGTGGGGCACTCTGTATCCATAAACTGTTGTACAGAAACATTAAATTTCCCCGCATTAAGTTGGTACAATAGAGTAGACAATTTTTCTCCTCGTTTTATTAAGTTTTCTTTTGGGGAAAACAGAATTTGTCATTTTGTAAATTACCGGACATCATTTTGGATTGGAGTAAGATAGAGCTACCCCTTGTTTTCTAAATGTTTAAATATAACAGTTAAAATGTAATACTGTTAGTTGGAAATTTACTTTCGTCAATCTTAAACATTCCTCAAGAATTCAATCTTGATGGGTGTTGTGAACTTACCACTTACGCCAATAAAAACGGTTTAAACAACTAAAATCATTTTTAAGTTTCGGTTTTCTATACAGTCTATTTTTAAAGCTATTAAAATGTTCATGCACTTATTATTACAACGAGTGTACAAAAATAACTTAGACAAATTGTGAAAACAGATGTTTAAATATACATATAATAATAATTTTTATATAATATTTGTATATACTTACATAGTAGAAAGACTCGTATGTGAGTACATGATTGTTTATATATTTATACACTTCATTGTATAAAGGTAAAATTAAACGCTTTAATTGACAGACTTTGAAATAGACATTTGTATGTAGACCACTTGCGATTTTTGAAATACAACTTATAATCAAATTAAAACATGAGATTTTCTATAATGGCAAAATCTGTAAACATAAAACATAAAATATTTTCACATGTTCTTATAATAAATAACGAAAATAGTACCAAAATGATTGATCAAGTGTTGATACAATAGCCTTGTGATTTTGGATATCATAAGTACAAATATCTTTGTTTGTAAAAAAATGTAAAAGTTTACTCTTTACAATTATGACTTTAAAACAAATTTATTATAGCGATATCTATTTGGTTATAATATTATGTGATTACATCTCAAATAGAATGTACAAATAAAACTGTAGAATGGATGGTCCTAATTAAAAAAATAAATAAATAGGCCTAAATAAAATTACATCTATATATTGATTACATAAATTTAAAATTGTGCAGATAATTAACTAATAATATAAAAATTGATTCCCACAAAGTTTCAGAACGGCTAAATAATTTATAATGAATAACAGCAGAAAAACAATAATTTGGCTACCACTATCCCACTTTTTTAATTAAACTACATTCAGTGTAAATCTTAATTTCGTGACCAGAGTTGATTCCAAATTGTATCACGTTTTAGAATGATTTTGCTCTCGGTTATATTTAAAAATATATATATAACCACTCACGAGATCAGGCTCCAAGTATTTGGTAAAATTATAATACTTTCAGTCCTAGAACGAAAAATAAGCTTCTAATCAAAGAGTTTGATACAATAAATTGGTTTTAAAACCTTGAGAATAGGTTAACGAGTAAGGCTGCAATTTAGGGATTTCTTTTATTACGATTTTCACAATTAAATTAATTACTTTCTATTGGTTAACCATATTACATATTACGCAACTACTTTTCAGAATCACATCATTAAACCCAATTCTTGTTTTTCTGCAGTTATTGAACACTTTCTTGACCATTTATATATATTAACTGAAAAGGACAGTATGTTTAATTATTATTATTTCATTAATTTTTTTGATACTTACAAATGATATTAATGAAATTGTTATTTGAAATTTTCTTCCAATTTTGAATTTGAGTATCTAATATTATAGCACCACCAAAACATACAATTAAACTTGGCGTGTGAAATTTGGCAACAGCTGAAAATATAAACAAAAAAAGTTTTTAATGTAAAATACATAGACATTTAGCTACGTCACATTTCTCTAACATATATTGAGTCCCTATTGTTTTTCGTGTGAGAGAAACAGAACAGAATCGACAGTATATCTCCTTAAATTATATACAAATGGGAGATTTAAACAATGAATGTATGTTTAAAACTATTTCTTATATAAAATTTTGTTCTGATTCATTTTTAATGAATTAAATATAATACATATACCTTATCACTAATCGTTAAAAGTAAATACAAAAACGATATTGTTAGCTTGCTGTAAGAAAATAGTCACCTCTCACTATCATATTTATATCATGTTACTTCGTTTGTGATACAACGAGAAAACATGCTTTTAATAATATATTTTCTTTATGTAAACTAATGGGATATTGTATTTCTAAAGATATTTATTGCCCCTTCATTAAGTATTTGGGAAGAAATTTACTAGAAAATTACTACAGTACTTTGTCATATAAAGTTTTCCAAAACACTTCAACTAATATAAAATATCAATAAATAATTAATTAAAGTTTACTTCAATTTTCTGCAAAAACAGATATTGATGGAATTAAAATGATCAATAAGCAAAATATATAATAACAACCAATATCAGGACTGGTTATTACTTTTGGAATTTATTTATGAGAATTTTTCACCATTAAATTATTTTCATGATTATCTAGACCAACTATGAAGCCCTTGACCACCTGAACATTAAAATTAATATCTTTTACTGTTAATAAACTTTTTCTTTTTTAATTGTCCGTTGTAATGCATAGTAATTGATGCCTAATACTATCAACTAATTAAAAGAGGAAGTCTGTGGTATTCCAGATCCTGGGAATTAGTAACATATAGCATACAATCCGGATTTTGTACCCCACTATGAATCCCATTTTTAATAGAACTTAATTCATCTTCGAATCAGACTCTTTCTTTCGTAATCATGAATAGTAAAACACAAAACCGTATTTGTTTTTGATCATTGATATGATAGATGATTTAACTCTGAAAAAAAATCATATTGCTATTAATATAGATATTTACAAACAATACGGTGACCTTGCTGGTCATACGATTAAACCGAAAATCAGTTGTGTGTGTTATGGAATAGTGATAAGCTATTTATGAATTAAAAATCATAAGTAATAATGGTTTGAATAGAGTTTTACCACAATATATATAAAATAATTTTATATATATATATATATATATATATATATATATATATATATATATATATAAAATTATTTTCCGTTTTTGGTAAGCAGTAAAAAGCATAATTAAACTCAGGTTTTTGATCTTGGAAATGTCTATGTCTAAAATGTATATACCGTAAATAAAAATCGTATATTTGAAACAAGTATTTTTGAAAAGATACCTATTATATTATACCTAAAAGTGAGGTAATAAGAAAAAAAATATGTATGTATATCTACTTACTTTCTTTTCTGACGTAAAAACGATTCATGAATTTAGTGGATAAATGTAATATTCTCTCAGGATTTACTGTGGTTTTGCTGTCAAACCTCAAATTTGTGTTATCAGCTTCGTCTTTCAACGCTTGTAACATATCGCAGATAATTTCTTGATTCCTAATTTTGCGTCTGACTTCATTTTCTAATTTAACAACTCGAACACCTGTCAGACATAAATGTGTATAAAATATAAATATTAATAAAAAGGAAATAACATAAAATATCGAGTTTTTGTGTCTGAAACTCTGTTTTTTACTATGTGTTACGTACTTATAGGCGAAAACATCGTCAGGCCTGTAGTGAACTCTATTAGTCTCCTGTGCACTGTAAAAGGGGAATGAATATCTGTGCTGTGGATGTAACCTTGCTCGTTCATGGTATGTGTTATGTTTTGAAAAGAAGAGATTTTGTCGATGAGTCGGGAAAGAACAAAGTTTCTATTAGGGGATAGACAGTGTTTATTGGAAAATATTTAATGATAATTTATAGCGTTGGATGAAAAAGCTGAATATCATATTCTGATTTTACATCTGTGTAATTTGTTACATTCCTGTATTATTTTAAGAATACATAAATATATATTTCTTATGTTATAATTACTGAACTCTGCACAATATTGTATTAATATGATGTATAAATTTAAGTCAAATTAATATTTGTGTTTTAATTACGAACTGTTTTAAGGGCCACCATATATATTGTTTTAAGGGCCTTGGTATATGTTTACAATGAATACAATATGTTTGCAATATTATATCACACAAGGTAATTCAGACCAACTATAAAAAAAAACCGTGAAATTGAACATTATATATTTGATAGTATTTAATTTGATTAGTGTGTTATATTAAAATTATATTATATTATTAAAGTCTACTAATTGATTGTTCACTTACGTTCACATTCATATAAAATTTCAATATCTACGGAGGGCCGAAATAACGTTTTACGTCCGCCGACGAAGTCTGGTACACTGGAATTTACACCTGGGTCCCTCCCCTGCTTCTTTTTGCTGCTTTTAGGAGGTTTATAACAACCAATCGTAAGGCAGCAGAGGACTGAAATGACAATACATATACATCTGTGATAGTTAATCTACATTAAGATATTGTCTATATCAATCTTATACAATAACAGGATAAGTGTTGCTATAAATATAATTGTATATGGTATTGCATATGTGTAAAATGTACCTTGAAAATATAGCTGAGATTTTTGTTGTAACGGGATAAATATACCATTTTATATCGGATAATAAGCTCGAAATAAATTAAGTTTCATTGTTAACAAAGAGATAGTTTTAAGTATAAAAAATAAGTATATAAGTATAATATAACTATATTTTGTTTGATTATTTTTCAACGTAATATATTAGAGCAGTATAGCTTGTAAAATTTGTCATTATGATTAATGTTTTATTAATTTAAAGAACATATTAATTTTTAAAGATCTTTTTGTATGAAATTAAACGAAGGACTGCTTATTCATTTTTCTTTAAATTTGTAATTCTTCTAATGGTGTTTTGTAATACAATATTTATTTTTATGATTTTGAGTTGGCATTCCTTTGAAACAATATGCAATGGAGTCAGAAGTAACCGATTTCACGTAAATGTATAATATAATTAAAAAACTATTCTTTACACTACTTTTCGAGCACTCAAATTTTCTTTTGTTGGGCCTAAATAATAATAACAATGTCATATCAACATGTATGTTAAATATCAAAAATTTTAATCATCATGTAATTAAGAAAATATCTACAAAGGCGCCAGAAGTAACCAATAAGCAGGTCTATGTTAGCATATAATTCAAAACACTACTGTACACTACTTAACGAACACCAAAATTGTCGTTGTATGTAATAATCAAAATAAAACTGTAATAACAACAAGTTATGAGGAAAATATCTGCAAAGATGCCAGTAATAACCAATAAGCAGGTCCATTTTGAAATATAATTTAAAAGGCATTATATTAAAATAATTAATAATCTATTACAACAAAATATCAATATATTAATCAATTTTTTTTTCAACAATGCCATTGTATATCAATTCTTTGAAAGCACCTTGGAAACCTAGTTAATATATAAGGTTCATATAAAACAATTCCAACCATTCCTGTACACTACTTTACGAACAACCAAATTGTCTTTTGAAAAGCCTAACTAAAAACAAAACTGTAATAACATCATGTAATGATTAAAATATCTATAAAGATGACAGAAGTAACCAATAAGCTGGACCATGTATAATATGATTATTACTATTCCTGTACACTACTTTACAAACACCCAAATTTTCTTTGAAAGACGTAAAAAAAATCAAACTTTAATAACATCATGTAATGAAGAAAATATCTACAAAGATGACAGAAGAAACCAATATGCAGGTCCAGGTGTAATAAAATTCAAAACATTACCGTACACTACATTACGAACAACCAAATTGACTTTTGAACGGTCTAAATAATAAGAAATTTGTATTATCATCATGTAATGAAGAAAATTGCTACAAATATGACAGAAATAACCAATATGCAGGTTCATGTATAATATAATTAAAAATATTCATGTACACCACTTTATGAACACCCAAATTGTCTTTTGAAAGACCTAAATAAAATAAAACTCTTATATCATTATGTAATGAATAAAAAATCTTCAAAAATGGCAGAATTAACCAATAAGCAGGATACTATTGTACACTACTTTATGACCACTCACAATGTCTTTTGAAAGGTAAAAAAAAAAAATTAATATAACATCATGTAATGAAGTAAATATCTACAAAGATGCAAGAAGTAACCAAATAGCTGGTTCATGTATAATACAATTCAAAACATTACTTTATACTACTTTACGACCACCAAAATTATCTTTTGTAAGGCCTAATTAAAAATGAAATTTTATAACAACGTAATGCAGAAAATATCTGCAAAGTTGACAGAAGTAACCAATAAGCAGGCCCATGTAAACTATAATTCAAACCATTCCTGTAGACTACTTAAGGAACACCATAATTGTCTTTTGTATGGCTTACATAATAATAAATCTGATATAACATTATGTAATGCAGAAAATATGTGCAAAGATGACAGAAGTAACCAATAAGCAGGTCCAATAAGCAATAAGCATAAAAATTATATACACTACATAACTAACACACAAATTGTATTTTGAACGGCCTAAAGAAAGAGAAAACTGTAATAACATCATGTAAAGAAGAAAATAACTACGAAATTGGCAGAATTAACCGATAATCAGGTTATTGTGTAATATAATATAAAAACATTACTGTACACTATTTTACGAACACCCAAATTGTTTTTAAAGGCCTTAATAAAAATACAAATAATTGTAATAACATCATGTAATGAAGAAAATATCTGCAAATATGACAGAAGTAACCAATAACAGGTCCATGTATAATATAATTAAAAACGCAATATATTTAAATAATTACTAATTTACTACAACACAATATCAATATATATAATAATTTTTTGTAGTGCATATTTTTATTACTAGAAATTGTATTAAAACAGATATTACTTACGGCTTTGAAAAAAACGCTTTACTTTCATTTTTCTTCAAAGTAGAATGATTTGGTTTCCATGGTGCTTTCACTGAATTCATATAAAATAGCATTGTTGGCTAAATATTTTATAATTAACAAATTGTCGTTATTTAATTTTGACAAAATTTGTATTTGTAATGTCATTAATATGCAATATACATGTTTACTCATAGTACTTATAATGTTAGCATTGCTCTTAAAATAGTAAATTGTATGAAAAAAAGTAAACCCCCTGGTTAAGATAATAAACCCTGTTTATTACCCTACGGAAATCACAAAAACGGTATCAGAATAGATTTCAGATATTAGAAGAGAAAAAAAAAATTAACTTTTAAGCAGAAAAATTTCCCATGGAACACACTTTGTCTTTTAAGGGTCAATTTATTTTCTCAGAATTAAATTGCATATCTCAAAAAAAATTAAAATTAAAAGGACTTAATTTGAGAGTAATTAAATTTTAACGATGTGACTTTTTTTTGTTCAATAGTTATAATCAAATATAAGGATTTTTTTAAAGTTAATCAAGTCAAAGGCTGTTGTAAATACACTATATATAATTTCTTTTTGTTAAGAAACTACAAATAATGTTTTTAAAATGGGCGTAAACTGCTAATGTGTTACAAACAACCATAATATCTGTGTTTACAAAGATTAAATGCAGATGAAACATTATAAATCTCTACAATTAAAAAAAAAATTATTAAAAAACAGATGTTTTATTAACATTTTATTATTTTATCACGATTTTATTTAAAAATATAGCTACATTATTCAAAATATGTGGTATAAATTAATAATAATATAAAATATGAGTATGTATTAAAAGGTTAAATCCTACAAAGAGAATTCACTTGCATGTATCAATTATTTACATACTAAAATAACCATATTAATTATAACATTGTAATACATCTATCAAAAACGTTTACGTCACAATTTCAAAATGAAGAAACAAGATACACTCGTTTTATCGGAATAATTAGAAGCCATGAACTTACCAGATGTGGTTTATATTATTTTAAAGTCAAAACTCCGCTCATAGAAGTAATCCTGACAAGAGATAAATATTTTGTTACCTACAAGTACAACAATGTTTGAGTTACAATAACTAAACTATAACTGTAAGTTGTTGTAGCTCATGTATCACCGAGGATGGCGACTTTATGGTTGAAACGCGTTTGATTAAGTAAACGTAATTTTTATGAGATCTTGTGTTCGAGTTAAATTATATCTAATTATCTCACAAGTAAAGCTGATATAGGCTAATCCATGGTCATGGCAGAATATTCCGTAACGCATTTACGACACAAATATTTATCCAATCGTGTATTATTGTATGGTTTTACATTTTATATAAACAATGAAACCACACTCTTTAGGTTGATATGAATTTAAAAATGTACTATATTCAATATATATAATTCATGTTATTCCTGGTATATGTTTTCAAACACTGCCAGAAGGAAATTGATAATTGAATCGATTGTAACAAGCGTCAAAACAATCGAAAAAATAACAACTAACAAATAGACAAAATGACAAATTTTTAAATGTACCCAGTAGTTCGCTTCACTTGCACATTAATAGTATGTTATTTCTAATTAATTTAACAACAAAGTTTAAAAAATATCATTGCAATTTAAATTGAACAAGTTAAGTTTAAGAATTGTGGTTTTCGATGAATAAAAGGCATGTAAATGTTTGATTGAAATTTAAGATATATATTTAAATTTCGTTCTCAGTGAAATGTCAACGAAAGATCCCAGCTTCCTAATTCAATTGAATTGCTCCCTTTATATGCTCATTCTAAATGGACGAAATTTTGCATATTCCTATAAAGATTATATTATTTTGCTTCTGCATTTAATTTACTCAAGCATGAAATTAGAAATGAATAGAATGGTGTTAGGCTGTTACACTACTACAAATGTTTGTTGATATAAGAGAATAATTTTTATTAAAAGTACAATCACTTGATGAAATATATAAACCCCTATTTTGGGAAAACAATTAGTTATATCGTTTATGTGAAATCACTAATTACTTATATTAATAACACACGATCACTTACATTTAGATTTTACTACACAATCCGTTCATTACTTACAATAACAGTTTCTGATGTTGAAATCTATAAGGCAAATAGTACTGATTTTATAAACAATTATTGTTACATTGATAAGACAATATTTATGTAATTAAAAACACAAATGTGAACTATAGTTTTAAACGCAACTGTAAATTCACTCTAAAAGACATAAAGTAATTGTACGTGCATACGAGGAACAACTACTCATTCAGTATTCAGTGTATTTAAATGTATTTTAAATATCTATTGTTACATTAACAGTTGCTTCTACTCAATTTTCTCAAATAGTTTGTTTGTGTTTACATGGACTACTTCTTGCTTTTTGCGTGGACATAACAAAGTGTCCCTAATGACACCATTGCAACTTTCGCAAGCAGAAATTGCTATTAATAATCTAGACTCAACAATATTATGTCTGATTACTTGATCAACAACATAACTTTTTCAATCCTAATGAAAGTAAATAGGAATCTAAACGTATATCGAGAACACTAATTCTGGGTCTGAAAGTGTTTTCAAATTTCAACGAGATTAATACAAAAAGTTTGTTTATCCCCCCCCCCCTTAATATTGTTTGTACATCTTATTTTAAAAATATGTAAATCTATATGTCCTTACCAAAAAAATAATCAATATTTTGTATGGGCAGATTGTTGCATAACATAATCTGTAATGAATTATTTGATCAATTAACGATACAAAAAATCAAAACGAGTGTAAAATTTTATTTTTAATGATTTATGTTTATTTACTCAAAGGAGAAATGTCCGACTTCTGTCAAAAATATATAGCTTAAAATACCACTAAAATTGTCATTTCGTTCCTATGAAATATTATCTTTCCTTTTTGTCTACATGTTTTAGTCCATTTCGTGAGAGTAGTTAATATATAATGCTTCCTATATGGAAGGGGACAAATTTATTTTTACTAGTGTCATGGATAAGACAAATCATAAAGTTTGTCTGAAAAATTGCAGATATAACTTTTAACAGTAGAAATATAATACTCCTCAAATATAAACTGTAACAATATGTGATCAAACATATTCCAATAATGTATTAACAGAAAAAAATATAAATTTTATATTATAAATTAAAAAATATTAAGTTTTTTCCTGCAAGTACTTTTCCAAAAATAAATTTTATCAATTTCTGAATTATTTTTATATGTAGCTGTAAAGAAAATGTTTGTAATATAATTGTTGCACACATTTTAAATATACATACTAATAAACCCATACGAAATTTGTATCTTGGACATGAATTTAATATTCTAAATTAGGACTGATCGCCTCAGCAGCGGAGTGGCAAGTTGAGATTTCTCTTTGCTTGTGTAAATTTATAAATTATAAATATTATTTAGGAGAGCTTTATTAATTGGGAGCAAAGGTTTACTTCAGCTGAATAGTAGTATTTGTAGTATTTACAATGTTTTAAAAGATGTAAAAAATAAAATATTTATTAATTCCTACATTAATCTTATTTTCTTGTTTACTGAAATCATTTCTCAGTAAACCTTTCATCACAACTTTCAAACGCATACTATATATTAAAGTGAAGAGTGAGAATGAATGAATGAATTGTCTTTATTTACGGGCGAGGTTAGGACTGTATAGTCCTCTTTACCACCTAATTAACAACAAATATAAAAATATAAAATACAGCAGAGAGAGTGAGAGAGAGAGAGAGATAGAGAGAGAGAGAGAGAGAGAGAGAGAGAGAGAGAGAGAGAGAGAGAGAGAGAGAGAGAGAGAGAGAGAGAGAGAGAGAGAGAGAGAGAGAGAGAGAGAGAGAGAGAGAGAGAGAGAGAGAGAGAGAGAGAGAGAGAGAGAGAGAGAGAGAGAGAGAGAGAGTCGCTGAAGCTTAATTTTTAAAGATTGATTCATCACAATTAACAACAAATGTGTACTTATATAAACGTGTAGAACATTATAATTTATAGATTTACACTATTCTCACTAATATAAAAATTTATAAATTTCATTAGTAAAATTAGTTATTTTGATCAAATTACCTTACAATGTAACTACTGTATTGCATTTAAATAAAACTTGTTTAACCAACTTATTTTTTTTATCGTCAGCTTTTGAATGTAAACACATTTTTTAATTTATTATACTATTTTACTAAAAACTACCACTCAACAAAACATTGAATGAAAATGCTTTTTACAACACTGAATACGTACGAAAATAATTTACATATCAAAATTGAAATTTTGAAATTTTTTATTGTAACCAATTAACTATTTTATGGCATAATTGCTATCTGTAATTATTTATACAATTTTGAAATTTTGTTTATACAATATTTACTTTCTAACTTTTAACCTACTATAATAAATATAATATATATATTTATTTATTGATTTTAATTATTAAAATTATAAGAATTAAGAATGCAGCTTGTAAATTAAGGCAATAAAATATCATGTTACATATAACTTTGAATAGACACAACCTTGAACTGGTACACTTTAACTTTTATTATAGATGAGTAAAATTTTTTTAAAGTGTGTATACAGTAGTTCATTCAATAATTATACATCGTAGATATACATGGTGATACTTTTGTGGTCGAGGTATTGTCAATCAAGCAATGTTAAAAAACATTGAAATATATTGAATACTTGACATTCCAGAAATTACAAAAAACATTTAAACAATCAAAATCATACTGAGTTTAATGACCTACACTTGGGAAACTTTAATCAACTAATAAATGAAAAAAAATAAATTACACAATCACCACTTAACACAATAACCAGTGCAACACAAATATTTGACTAAGTTTCAATAACTAAGGGATCATCCTTAGTTGTTATATTTACACAAAGCTGGAGACACACCACTATGAATGGGTTTTATGACTTGTCATTACAATGTTGTATAGTATTTGTACTCCACTAATAAACAGGTTATTGTGCAACATAGTGTTTTCGTTTGTTTAGTTATCAAAATCTTTAAAAGAAATATAACTACTGTGTTGTGAATGATACTTTTTGAAAATATTTAGTTTGCTGCAAGTACGTCTACTTTGTGTCTATGCTCAAATGTAAATATACAAATAAATATATTTTATGAATAAAGCTACAAAATAAATATATATATTTTTTTTTACTTTCAACAGTTTTGTTTTTTATTCGATAAAAATGATACGTTTAAATAGCATCGGCCATTGAACCACTGGCGACAGTACATCAAATATGTATTTTGGAATTAAGTGCCCTTAATATCTGAGAGGCAATTAGTTAAAGAGATCTAATTTTCGGCTTACTTTTGAATCATGGACCAATCGTATATCAAAAGAGACTACCAAAATGAGCTATATACTCCTCCGTCAATAATAATTTTCAGTATCCAAGAGAGCATAGGAGGGCATGATCTGGAAGGCTTGGTTTGAACAATATATGGAAGGTTTGACTGGTCGTCATCTTATCCAATTTCAGAAGGAGCCCATTCTGGTACCTAGATCTTGAACGAGATATAACCATTTTAACAGCAAGGGAATGAAATGTACATAATATCACAGCAAGTATTTTCATTGTTACAATATTATGGATTCGGTGATTTTTTTACAGATAGACAGAAACACCGTGGTATAATAACTTGCTATGCAGCCTCGTTCAGAACCGAGTCAGGTAGACTCTATAGGCCTGATGACACAATCTACAAATGATCGTTGCTGCCAAACACTAATGGGTGCTCGTTGCGGCTGTATACTGCGGATTTTTGGTCACTTTTGTCACATGACACTCCCATAGCAAAAAATAAGAATTAACTACATTTTCAAAATACTGTAAAAGAATAAGATAACTTGACAATAATAATAACATTGCTTATTTTATTTAGTGAGGTTACTTTATAATCCATAGTTTAATAAAGATAATAAAGTTTATTAATTATATTTTATTATTTAATTATTTGTTTATTAAGTTAGGTGGTAATATTTATTCTGTATCGTGAGACTACTTCGGATATGATGGGCATATTTAATCTGGAGCCTCTGTGCAAATGTGAAGTTGAGTTTTGAAAGCCAATGTTTTAAAAAGAAAAAGACAGAGATCCTTAGCTCTTTGACAAACAGAAAAATAATCCCTAAAAACAACCTCGTCTTGAAGTTTCTGAAGTTATTAAAGCTTACGAGAATCCTTGGCGATGTCTAGGGTTATCAAACCAACTCTAATTTATTTGGGGACTTAATAAGCCCAAGTTTAATTAATTGTGGCTGAAGTTTGAAAGTGTATCAATTAGTTTTGTCACCCATTATTAAATTTTAAAAAACCACAAGCTTTGCTATCGGAAGTACGTATAGCGTAAAATCCTAGTTATTATTTTTTTAGAAAGATCTTTAAACATATTTGTTTTAAGATCTTAAGTCGATATGTTTTTTTTAAATAATTAGTATTATTAGAATTCAGTTAAACAAATAAATCCATTTCTTATTCAACTTAAACTAACACATACAAAGTCGAGATATATTTAAAATTACTAACAATACACCTCATGTGACAACTGATATAATTAATACTCAAGCATGTCAAGAAGAATAATCAGAACTCGTTTCGACTTATTACAATCATCACTAGTTAAAATATAGTCAAAAATTGATAAACACAAAATCCTGTATAAAGAGAAACAAGATTTAAAAAGAAGATGACACATCGTTAAAATATATTTAAATTTTCTGATTAAAACCAAACTTATCAAAACTTTTGGGGTTAAAATAAATGAAGTTTATGTTCCGGAATGTACTAAATTTTTCATTTGTCAAATAGACCAAATAAGACTAATTATATAATATAATTCTTTAAATCGTATAGAAAAAGAAGGTAAGTATGCTCTCCGATAATGAATAATCATGAAATTTGAAAGGACAAAATAGTGTTCATAAGAATCTTTCGTTGAAGAATAAAAATAAATATCGAATGTGATAAAACTCAAACTTTATTTCACTGTAATTTTTAAAAAAATCATATAAAAACTACATTTTTTATATATTCATTCAAATACTAGAGACTTTCATAACCTCTATGTTATTATATCATTATATTACTGCATTATTGACCTCTATAAAATAGATTTAACATATCGATGGCCAAAAGTCTTAATCCAGAAATGAGCCAAGCAAGTCAAGTTTATAATAAATTATGAATAATACATAAAAAGCTTAAGTACAAAGGCTACTTGAAAAATACATCTGTATAATACACTGTTATAGTTATATTGTATTAAATGACAAATAAAAACAAATATAAGATGAGGAAAGAGTTATATATCCATCTCTATTAAACATATTTCATTGACTTTAAAACTTTGATGAACTGTTTATTTCATAGCTTCAGCCCCCCCCCCCACCAGAGTCAACAAAGCTACCGTTTACTCAGCCACACAAAAATGATAACAGATTATCAATTATTTCGAGCACGTTGCTGCTTGAAAGCCCAGAAGGGGAGAAAATAAGAAATGTATCTGCTACGCGTTTGGAATATATGGTTTGGACAATATAAACCTGGACGAAATAAAAAAACAGATTGTGCGATGGTTGAAGTAATGGAATAGCTTGTAACAATAGTTTCTTGTTAATAATGTAACTTAATATGTTATTGTTTGATTTAATTTTATAAACACACATTGTTTTAATAATAGTTCTACATGTAATTTCTGATACCATGAAACGAATAATCTAAGGTTTTGTATTGTGAGTTGTTTCTACTAAAGTGTGTACATTTCACACTAAATTAATATATTATGTTTCATATGGTCATATATCCTTTTCAATTTGTATTCAGAATTTAATACCATAGAGGGTTTTGATGGAATCACTCTGAATGTAGGAGGAATGAAAATGCCAGGTATAGTGATGACATTGTTGTTAAAGAGTTATATTTAGTATAGTTATCCAATTTTACCATGCGAGTTTCAATAGGTAGTGAAATATATGACATAAGGATTTATAGACTAATGTTTCGATATTAAGTAATTTGTTATTTTATCCGATAAGGACTCTCGGAATCCTACTATAGGTCCTCGTTTCAAATGCTTCTTTATTTATTTTAAAGAAAGTTAAAAATAAGGACTTTGTATGTGTTAGTTTAAGTTGAATAAGAAATGGATTTATTTGTTTAACTGCATTCTAATATTACTATTTATTTTAAAAAACATATCGACTTAAGATCCTAAAACAAATATGTTTTAAGATCTTTCTAAAAAAATAATAAGTAGGATTTTCAGCTACACGTACTTCAGATAGCAAAGCTTGTGGTTGTCTAAAATTTAATAATGGGTGACAAACCTAATTGATACACATTCAAACTTCAGCCACAATGGCTTATTAAGGCCCCAAATGAATTAGAGTTGGTTTGATACCCCTAGACATCGCCAAGGAGGCTCGTAAGCTTTAACAACTTCAGAAACTTCAAGACGAGGTTGTTTTTAGGGATTATTTTTCTGTTTGTCAAAGAGCTAAGGATCTCTGTCGTTTTACTTTTAAAACATTCATATTCAAAAATCAACTTCACATTTCCACAGAGGCTCCAGATTAAATATACTCATCATATCTGAAGCATTCTCACGATACAGAATAAAAACTACCACCTAAATTAATAAACATATAAATAAATAATAAAATATAACTAATAAACTTTATTATCTTTATTAAATTATGGATTATAAAGTAACCTCACTAAATAAAATGTGCAATGTTTTTATTCTTGTAAAGTTATATTTTTATTTTACAGTATTTTAAAAACTCTTAATTCTTGCTATGGGTAAGTCATGTGACAAAGGTGACCCAATATCCGTAGTAATAGTGTTTATTTCACACTATTAATGGATTAGCACGTAAAATGATATTTTTGTTAATCTTAGTTGAACAATGATAAAAAATCGGTTATCGTTAATTGTATTATATATTTACGAGTTTAGAACATATTCACCTTACTTTTTATGTTTATGATGTGAATATTGTTTGTGGTGGATGCCTTAACGTGAGCTACAAACGGCCTGAGACAGAATTCCAACGTCACTTTCGAGATGAGCATTATTCTCAAAATATTAACATGTAAAACTCAGTACATCTTATTAAAGTATCCCTGTATGATTTTAAATGTTTTAACTTTATTGATAATATTGTTAATATACTATATATTACAAAGTTTTTCCTATACAAATAACACTAGGTACGGAAAATTGAGAAGACACAAATTAAATATTGATTTGCCGTCCATAGGTCACTGATGTTGTTGTCGTATGTACGTAAACACGTTAATAGTCTCACAAATTAGGATACCAACATTAAATTTGATGTAGGAGACGATAGATTGCTCGTTATGAACTCTATTGAAATTCAGAAAAATTTAATAAAATGTCAAAATGTCTACGATTTTAAAGTATTTTAAAAAAATATCTCCATTGTTGCAAAATTTACCAATTTTAATTATACGTGTAACAACACAACAACATTACAGCGAATCTATTCGGTGACAAATGGTGAAATTAAAGTAATTGAAAAGTTTATAAACATTAAAAGGTACTCTTTACTTGTTCATAAGATATTATTGTCTTTTTTCTTAAGAATTTTCTAACCTAGATGTCCTACAATGTCCTACATTGTCTTGCGGCAGTTAACATGTATTATTATTATTATTATTATTATTATTATTATTATTACATTATCGTGGAAGTTTAAAAAGAAGAGGTTTTTACATATTAAAAAAAATTAAATGTATAAATGTATCTCATTAAACTAATGTCAAATTCATTAATTTCTATTTTCATACGTTTTAAATAGTTACATTTTAATTATCTGATGCAATTCACATCATTAATAATATAAAAATAATTAATAAGAAAAAAAAATTATTATAACAAGCACTAATGTTTGCGAGGAAAGTAAACATATAATCCTACATCAAGTTTCGCTGAAGTACAGGAAACAAACACACATGTTCAATTCGTCATATTTCTAAACGATTCAGAGAAATGTTGTATTATAATTGAGGAAAATATGGCTTAAAAGTAATTACTAACTAGAATCTAGCAGGAAATAAGTCACTGTAACCACCTACTACCTACAGTGTACTGATTAAACTTAAAAAGGAGAAAACATAAATTACAAAAAAAGTAATGGAAATGTAGGACTTGAATATTATGAATAAATATAGTTCAGGCTTATTGACTGGATTGCCTCCAGTGCATATTTTTCTCTTGGTAATGTATATTTTTACTTTTCATCTCTAAAAATCAACTATTATAACAATAATAATTTTCATACTTTGAGGTAGATCAAGAGTGAAACTAGACCTTGAAAAATACGAGAATGAAATGAGAATGACAATACTAGTGAAAGAAAGATGTCAAGATATAAGTGTTTCAATACTACTTTGGAAACTTCTAATAGTTATTGATTTATTAAGTTGGCTCTTTTTCTCTCTCTCTCTCTCTCTCTCTCTCTCTCTCTCTCTCTCTCTCTCTTTTCCTTTATTATTCCATAAATTGAAAAACCAAATTTAACAACTTAAATTCCTAACAAAAGGAATACTCCTTAATTAAAATACGTGTAAGAAAAAGTATTTTACAAATAAATACGACATTTAAAATTTGCAATGACTTTTGGTTAATATTTGTCTTCAAAGTGTTATTTATTCCAATACACAATAAAAATATAAATATAATTAACAATATCCTAAACATAACGTTAAATGATTCAATGAAAATCCCTAGTCCATTCCGTTAGTTCGTTTTAAAGAAATGCAAAGCCTAAGTAAAAAATAATACTTTGTTGAAAGGGTGAAAGTAAGCATTAATCCATTTGAGGTGTCTGTGAGTCAAAGGAGTTTAAATTGAATCTTACGACTGCACGTTATATGTCAATGTTATTGATTGAGTCATCTTAAAAAGCCATGCAAAGTAGGACAAAGCAAGAAGCTGAGTGAAAAAGCCACTTTACAAAGTTATTTGATGTTGTTGGGAATCAGAGAAAAGTATAGTATATAAGGGTGTAAAGGGCGGAATATCGTTTATTGAAATGCAAAAACAAATAAATGTTGACTTGTTTATTATTTTTTTTTAATTTATAAAAGAATGTGTAATCGATGTACAGTTTGCGTGTAATGATTTGTAAAATACTATAATACTTTCAGGTCCTCATTAAACACATACATAAAATATGTAGTTTGATCCTCTTTAAGATGTCAAACTTTGATTTATTATTTACATTATTTATTGTTTTTTTGAAGTATAGTAACGAGCAGTTATTTTCTTAAACATACATAAATATTTACATACATACATATATACATAAATTTACGTGCGGAGCAAACATCAAGTAATACAAAAACAGAATTGTTTACTACAAGTGATTAAATGGGTGGAATGGGTGGGAGCAGAGTGTATTTTACACGATGACAATGTTGTTAATTAAAATTAAATAGCACAAAGGGAATAGAAACATTAATAAAGCTAAAACATGGATTGTTCACAGTTGAAAGTTAGAACAAACAAATATGTTGAGGGAAGTAAACATAGCATTTTGTTCACCTCTGTTTTTTAAATTGAAACAACGCTCTTTGTAGTATTAAAAATGAATTAAATGTTTTGGTACAATGCGAAAGTACAATAAAATACTTTTATATTTCTATATAAAGGGTGTTATGAATGTACATAACGGATTATAATTTGTCATTGTTACAAATAATGATTTCGACAAACCTAGCTCAGTTTTGAGTTGTTTCTGGCTGGAATTGAAAATTACAACTTATTTCTTGAAAAGTTATTTTGATAAAAATTTGCTCATTGTTATTAAATTTAGATTTTATCTTGGATTTATTTTAAAAACAAAAACACATTAAAAACTTGACAGTAGCACTATTATTAGTTATTGTTAATGACAATTTCTGTAATTTTGTTGGAAATCACTACATTGTGTGAATAGTTTTAGATACCTTTCTTATTATTTATTAAATTAACTGCAACATGATAAAGGTGTTACGGAGGGACTATTACGTCACATAGGTACAATATGTACTAGGAATGCTTTTATCACCATGTAAATCGGTTGTTAATATTTCAACAATTATAGTAAAATAATGATTTTTCGTGTTTTTTATTTTTACATTCATATATATACGACCATAAATGGAAATTATACTATTCATAATACACAGACAGAGCAGAAAGATAGTTTCTTGTCCGAATTAAAAGATACAGTGTACTCGTAAGTAATCATTAAAAAATCTGTGAACATGTTAATCGATAGATATATTGGAGATTTCATATTTTTTGGCAATTCTATATATTACAATACTTAAACACACGCAGTATATTTTAAAGTGTATCTCTGCGATTTAAATTATTTTCGAAACGAAAATGTTATAGTGGTATCATTATAAGACAGAAAGTTTTGGTTTTTGAGAAAATTTGGAGTAATTATTTATTTTTTAACTTAGTTGAAGCGTGTTACATCAAGAATGGAATTACTTTACAACGTGCATAAGGAGTTTGTTACCGATATTTAAACTGTTCATCTTTCTCAATGCATTGTGCTACAGTGTAAGGAAAGATAAAATATTTTAAAGCTATATATATATATATATATATATATATATATATATATATATATATATATATAATTATTTAATAAACATACCACACTAAATAACTAAAAGTAGGATATAATTATAATTACTACTGTTACGAACATTCATATAAAAAGTTTATTATCCTCATTGTGTAGGACTCCATGTGTTATTCCTACTGAAAGCCTGCTCTTACAAGGACTCAAGTAGGATACAGTGGGTATAATATACGATATAAATATATATATATATAATATGAACGTACAAAAATAAAAGCAATATTTGTGTGATGTAATATTCATTGCATGTTTAATTGCGATAGAAAATCACTCTTTGGCATGGAATAGGCTTTACAATATAAACAAGGTATTATATTATTTATGCACAGATTTCTACTTGTATTGCTTGTAATCCTATGTTAAATCGTAACGCGTAAGAAGCTTTCCTTGTGTAAGCCTCTTCCAAACTCTTGGCTGTGTTACATGTTTAATAAATTATAAGTAGATAAAATACATAAATGTACTGAGTATGTTATTTAGTGGATATTTATTAATTCGCTATTCGATATTAAGTGAAGTGGTTATTTTGTAAAATTAGAGTAAATATTTTTTTTAACAGTGAGTTTATAGGTAAAATTTGTAAGAATTCAGATATTTGTTTTTGATAATATACATAAAATATATAGCGGTACATATATTTTAAGGATTTGTCTGAATAACAAAATTCGAGATTGTTTTTTTAATTGTCTATGTTATTAGGAAGTCAATTAACTTTTAAATTATCTAAATTTATATCTGATATTTTATAGAAGTATGGAATAAAACAATGATTCTACTATCTTCTTTAGTAATTAAAAAAAAAAAAAAAGAACTGGTTTACTAACTGTGTTATGAATAAGTTATCCATTATAGAAAATACGTAGTCAACTGGGATAAGTCAGCGGAGATCGTCTTAGGCTAGATTCCATTTTACCAAAATATTATTTATTTTAAATTGCAAAGTTTATAATAAGAAAACCGGAATAGTCAACTTCAAACAGAAATGTTGTAATCAATATTGAAGTTACCACACTTCATACATATATATATATATATATATATATATATATATATATATATATATATATATATATATATATATATATATATGTGTGTGTGTGTGTGTGTGTGTGTGTGTGTGTGTGTGTGTGTGAGCGCGCGTGCGTGCGTGCGTGCGTGGTAATATGAATCAAGAACATAATTTAACAAAAAATGAAATGACACATTTTTGCGAAAAATAATACTATTTTTTTAGGCCAACATTATCTTTCAAAATATGTACTAGGTTTAAAAAAAAACTTATATACAAAGTAAAGGTGTTTCAATAAATAGCGATAAAACTGGCAGCTGTATGTCATATTAAATATGAAACTTAGATTGAACATTTTTATACATTCAAAATGTAGGAGAGAAATTATAAATATTCTTATACGGCCTACTAAAAATAAAGGCTAGTGTTTAGCTTAAGTAGTATTTTTGTACTTATGGTCGCAAATCGAAAAAATCTTTCGGAAAGCATACGCAATATAAACATCTCATCATCATCTTATCTCAAACATGGTGGACATCTACTATTCTCATAATTTATAGGTTCTGTTATGAAAAGATATCTGTTTGAAATGAATTTTATGTATTTTAAATATTGTTTAATGAACTTTTTGAGCTATAAAATTATTTTAATTTACGTTGAAACTTTTGACTATGAAACTTACCTTGAGTTCAAACATGTATAAGTGTGAGTTTTATATTAAGGAACTATTAAAAAAAATATTGTAACTTTTGTATAAGTTATACATTATTCTCACATACTTAAAAAAAAAAGTCAATAAGACATTAAATTTTAATATTTTATTGAAAATATAACTGTACACACAATTTGAGATAATTAAAATTTTGAAGTATCGATAATAAATTTACTTCTTAATTAAAACTCTTCATTATTTTCTAAAAATTGTCAAGTCTTCTATTCAATTGTGTCTCAATAACAAAATATTTTGTTTTATAATTACACTCTTTATTAAAAATACAATTTAAAACAAGAATTTATTAATTTGTCATGTTTTTATTTTTAATTCTAAAACTGAACTGATATTTAATAATTTTTAAATCTTTACCTTGAATCCGTTTGACCCAATCAATACAATAAATCTCATTTTAACATTATTTCAGGTTTTCATGTTCAATTATTGCATGTGTCAGCTATAAATGCACGTTGAACTTCAACTTCAAATAATTGTATCTTGTTTTAATGCAATAACGTGTTAACATAAGTTATGACTCTTCAAAGGTAGAAATCTAGTAACAAACTAAACAAAAACAAAAGGTATGACACTAAAATGGCATTTAAACATATAGGGCTGTTGGTTATTTGTAGGACTTTACTACCTAAAGGAGTCTTAAATAATTTAAATAAGTCATAGATTTAAATAATAATTAATTAACATATTTTTAACTATTATAAAAATAATAATAATAATAATATGTATATGCTTGTTATTCTTTTTATTGCCAACATTACTATTAAAAAACTTGAACTTTTAAAAAGAGGGGTTAATTCTTGTTTATTAAAATCATTCAATCGTAAATCATAATTTTTCTAATATAAATTGCAATAGTAGTTTATCTGTAAGATTCAATCAATTTATTTTATTGTTTTATTACATGTAAATAAATTTATATATATTTCAATTTAAGAAAAACTTGTGTCCACAGATAATGCAAACACGGTGTTGAAGGTATTACGTTTTTGATCAGTTGAAACTGAAAAAAAAAAAAAAATTGGTGGTTTCTTTCAAAACTGAACTTCCATGCTCTCGCTTTTGTTGTTGCAATATTAGCTACAGTACTCATTCATCAAATTGCAAACTTTCCTTCAAATGCAGAGAGAGAGGTAAAGTATAGTGTTGTTTTTTTAATAAATTATATTTGGGACATTTATTATAGTCCTAATTTATTAACACAATCTATTTGCCAGTAGCTACGCAATGAGATAGAAAACTAATATAGTGTGTTGAAATTATATTATATGTTTTATTTATCCTAACCTAACCAAACATGATTTCGTTCTATCCCGAAATCATAATTAGTTTTGAAGACTAATCAAAATGAATACGTATAATTACTCTCACATAAACGTCTGCTTTAAAAAAGAATAAGTTTTATTATTGTTTATGAAAAATAAATTCATTATTAGAGAAGTATTGTACAGGTGATATATATATATATATATATATATATATATATATATATATATAAATATATATAATATACAATACAAGTGACAGTTGTTATAAAATAACTTTCAAACTATTCTTTTGTTGGACTAAATTAAATTTCGAAAAGTATCTTTTATAACCTCACAAGTTTACAATTATTGTAATTGCACTTTTAAGCGTTTCCAAATATTAAAGTTTATTTATTGTTAGATATTCATTTTATTCACTGTACATATTTATGACCTAAACGTTTTACGTAACAATTTATTATTAGTGAAACATTTAAGTTAATTACGATTCAGGGTTACAAATATATTGTTTTTATAAATTAAATGTTGTAATATTTGTAACATAAACAGTGTTTCTCTTAGAAAGATATATATCAGTTGGCCTTTTTAGCGATTGTAAATTTAGTCTTCTATTTCCACTAGTATGATGAAGTAGTTTTTACAATCTAACTATATTGCACAAATTTAAATAAATTATTTGAACCTATACGTTTCTTTTAAAACAATTATGGTTTTAACTTTTATTTAAGCTAATTAAATTTTAACTTTCAACAAAAACCTTTTGTGATATTTTGAAAAGATTTTGAGATAGGGAATATTTTATTCCACTTTTGGAAACATCCACTCAGTCTTTGTATTTACAAAGACATTGTATTTTTGTCGGTCAATGATGATTATTACATACCATTCTCATTTCAATTAATTTATTGTATGCTAGAACTTTAATTTTAATTTATTTTTTTTAAATAATGCTAGAGTTATGTATAATTAATGTTATATACAGCCAAAGTGTGACGTGTTTAATTTATTCCTGTCTAATCACTCAACTCAAAGCAACTGTGTTACTGTCGCAGCAGGTGATACATTACAGAACTAAGTTGAAGAGCTAAGTGAGTTGGAGTAAGAGAGACGATAGATAATTTTCTCATCTAGTGACATGACATCAAATATTGTTAGAAACATTTTATTTGCAGACTACTTTCATTTAAAATTAGTTCTAATTTAATACAATGTGCGCTATAAATATTTTAATATTGAAAGATTTAATTGTTTAGTATTTGTCTTTAAATTTTTAATACATATAAATATGGTTTGTCTAAATTTAGAATCATATATTTGAATATTACAATAAATTAAAATTGAAGGAATAACAGTCGACATATATTGACTGGTAAATCTCTCACAGTAATATACAATTTGCAGTTAGAAGAAAATTTAACAATTTCAAGTGATTGTTTAAGGTTAAACTTTTATATTATATCAACTAAATTGAATGATTATTATATTACGTATTTATTTTATCATGGATTAAAATACGTTATAGTCCTAGAATTAAATGAAATTTCAGTAATAGAAAAAAGCATTTGATTTCATATCAGTCTAATGAAGTATTTTTAAAATATGTGAACCCGATTTATGGTTATCTAGATAAAAAACCTTAAACTATAGTTAAAAATACATTAATCTAAAGAATAAACTATAGTTTCTAATAATAATATTTACTGAATAATACGCATTCTACATAAAACCAGAGAATCACATAAACTATGATTATTATATGGATCCCCTTTATATTTACCAGACATACGCCCAAATAAAATTAAACATTTCTATTTTTCGTCCAGATTATTCTAATTTATGTGTTTTCAGATATCACTGTATCATTGTATTCCATATAATTCTGTCTTAAAAATATTTTGCATCTATTATTATAGGATATATTTTTAATATTTTTATCAATGTATATATTTTATTAATTAACGTGTAATTGTTTATTCTTACAATTTTTCGTCATCACATTCACATTTATTTCAGTATTTACCTTAAATTAATAAAATAATGTAGTTTTTGTTATATTTATATTTCAACATTTTAGAGGTAAATTCTCTTACAGTATAGAAAGTTAAACGAATGTAAATAATTGATGCACTATCATCATAAGTAGTTTCATACATCATAAGTTTTGGAAGTTTTAGGATTCGTTTCTGAAGTTATATTATTAGTTCATCTGATAAATTTAGAGAGATTATTTGGAGAATTGTAAAGCTTGTTTTTTTTTTTTTTTTTTTAAATGAAGTTTTAACGCGAAAAACCATTGCGGTCATTATCGCCTTCCTCTTCATTTAGTTATGCATCCAAGGATAACATATGACTTTCAGACTCAACATTGGGAACTATGTATTTATTCACCTCAATTATTTCAAAAGTTTATTGCAATTAATTTACAGGTTCTGAATAAACGAAAATGCACATTGGTTTTTTTTTTAGTGGAGAAAAGAAATAATATCTTTTTTCTACAATTTTTTTTTTTTACAAATTGAGAAATTACTCCAAAGATTTGTCCACATACAACAATAGTTCAAAAATTCCTTTTTTTTCACTCCTTTTTATCGACTTTAATGATCAATTTTATGTATTTGTGAGAAATACAACTGCTGGCTTACGTAATATCAATTTTATTTTCAAATAAAAGAAATTAATAATATAAATCCCAAGTGTAAACCTAAAAACATATTTTGACACTGCTGTTCAGAAACAAACAAAACAGTAATCGTACAGAATAAACAACCTAGAAATAATCAAGTAAGTAAACCGACTCATTGGATCACACGTTATTTAATCACAACGAATTATGTTGTTTATTAAAAAAAACACCAATAAATACACGAACCTCAAAACACTTTCATTTGATCTTATGTAAACTAGAAATGGTAACCATCGGTTCACAATGTATGACCGACATAACCTCCTAAAACTTTAAATTTTGTTGTAACTACACTTAATACAGTAAAATATAGTGGCAAACACTCCAAACTCTTCATTGAAAAGATTTTTGAGAATAAAAGGAAGGTATTTAAATTTAAATTATTGAGTTATGCATTAGGAAATATATTTTAACAATGTATAGGTTACATATGTAGATCCTTGTACATTTTTACATTATATGTTGATTTTTCCAAAGAAGAACTTAGTTTTCTTTCTGTGTATCATTTGTACAAATTTTCATGAGTCTTTTAAACAATGACTATGTGTTTGATTCAACATGAGACTTAAATATAATTTATATAACTTATATATATATATATATATATATATATATATATATATATATATATATATATATATATATATATATAAATATATAAATATTATTCAAGATTACAATATACATTATTCGAATACAGAACTTGAATATTGTGTAAGTGGACATTATTATAGTAATAATTTGTCGCAGCAACTACACCAATTTCTTGTAGTCTGGAGTTGTATCCCACTCTATTATGTTTTCATCAGGTTTCTCTTGTCCTACACCCCTTTCCGACCCTGACAGTGTTAGAATATACGAGACCAAGGAATATTCAAATTGAATCCTCTTCTTTCTTTCATAAAGTGCCATGATAACAAAAAGGGAAGAGTTGAATGTACACAATTATGGGATGACTAAAAATTACATAAGTACCCCTTCCCTCATCTCAATGAGAAGGTGGCTATGAAGAGCATTTCTTATAGTCATTATTTATTTTTAAATAGTAGTGCATTAAATATGTGATCCAATATTTAATTATAAAGTCCTAACCTCATTACAAGTTTATATTTAAAAATTCCACTTGTTTTTTTCTAATTTGGATCAATTACTACTTTTTATCTAAGGATGAAGAGTTTGTGCATTATTTTTTTATTCCCTCCCTTTCCATCATTGTGGGTATAATAAAAGACAATGTTGTTTAGAAGTGATAATTAAAACAACGAATATTTGCAAAAACGTTTATTATGACTAGGAAGAAACTTTATATTTGTAACAATTAGCGAAAGGAATTGTCCAGAAAAGTGATAAAGTTGGAACTTGCCTGAAAGTATAAAATCAGGAGTAGTAAAACTTTAACAGACGAGTTCTACAATTTTGTATTTAATAAATAAAAGGATCCCTTTACTTTTCGAAATAAAATAAGTAAATTAAAAATGTAGAGAAGAATCAATAAATTAGGTATTGTACTTTTTGCCACGTAATAGATAATTTTAAAACCGGAAATAATCGTAAATTATAACTTACAAATCTAAATACAGATTTTAATTAACTAAACTCTAAACAAATAGAAAGCAATTTGTTCAAGATAATATGAGAAGTAATTTCCTTTTAACTAATCAAACAGGAAATAAACTACTCTCTTAGATTTAATAGCTGAGGAATTTTAATTGAGGTAGCATCTCAATGTAGAAAATTGAACGTGCAGCTGAAATTCTAGGTTTACACATAATAAGTATACATATAGTCTAAATTGCAAAGTCAGATTTACGATTTATGCTCTCGGCAACACATATTTCAATTTAAGAACATGTATTATGATTGGACATATTTTATGTAGTATTCAATTATAAATTCCAATTAAGTGTAGCCTATAAGAAAAACTGTTTTTCATTTTATTAGTTTTAATTTTTTTCCAGTTGATTTAATAATTTTCATTATCAATTCACCCTAAAACGATGTTGTGGCGCCAGTTCTCCTAAAGTACAAATAATATTTATTCCGTGAAAGATAGAACACCTTATGTTTATCTGATGAATAGTAGCTATGTTTTCTTAAAAAAATAAATAAACAAATAAAAATAAAAAAAAAATGGTAGAACATTTTGTGTTATATTTGCAAAGCTAGCAGTTGATGGGTACGGTTTGGGGATACGTGGATCTACTTTGTAATGCATTGCCGGGTCATCAGATCGCGTGCTAAGATTAATATAAGTACACTGGGCGAATCTCAATCTAGGCTATCCATTTTCGCCGATTATTGCTACAAACTAATTTACTAAAACTAACCAAATTACAGTAAAACCAATAATAATATTAACTACACTGTATTAGCACATGTAGGACTAATACAAAAAGCCTATCATGGCCGCGTATTAGTTCAACTAATAATATTACGTTTCCAAAAACGCGATGCGCCCAGATATAAACCCCAGGGCTGTCCTTTGGGTTTAGCAAAGCATACTTAATTATTTCGGCAATATAAGAAACGAAAGATGATCACTGTTTAGGCGTCTCTCCTCACTGGTGGTTGATGCACTACTCTGCGTTATCTATTCCCCGCCCGCGCGCACATAAGAGATAGTGAAGGGGAGTGGTGACTAATCACCACATATTATTTTAACGAAGAATTAAATTTTCTTCTTGCTAAGATTAGTATTAAAGATTCTACTACTGTCCGGAAGCTAAAAAAAGCAATACAATACGTATATATATATATATATATATATATATATATATATATATATATATATATATATATATATATATATAGTATGAAATTATATAAATTTAACTTCGATATAATTTACTAACTTGAAATATTTATTATTAATTGTCAATTTGTTTGAAAATGCATTTATTTGAAATAACTTGACGGAATATCTTGTGTTTATGTCTCATATACAATTGTAAGAGATCTTTGAATAACTGTATGTGAGAAAAGTTATGTACGCATTTAAAAAAAATAAATAAGAGTACAGGGTTTATCATAAGAAAATGGTGAGATTTATAATATAATAAACAGAACTAATATAAAAAACAGTAACTAAATTAAATGCCTTTAAATTATTAGTTAAAGTAGCATAAGATAATTTGACCTATATATTTTTCTTCAATATACACAGTAACTCTTGTAGTTGAGATTTCCCAATGATGCTTTGGATTATAGTGCTATGTTCAAAGTAAGAATTATTTCTAATGCATTTAATTAGCTAAATATTAACTACACAATAAATTCCCTGCGTCACATTCAGTTTACCTTAAGTGTAAATCTTTTACAACCACTTACTGCTTTCATAGTGATGATGTTCCGGTCACTTTATTGCGTATAACGTTAAAGGTCTCGTAAGTAGGACAGTAAAAAGCTTTCCCACGCAACTTTTACAATACTTCATGTAAGTACTTTTGCCTTAGTGAAAGACTTCTGTGTTTGGAGTACGTCTAAGGTGAACTTAATCTTACATATCAACTTACATTGATCCGTAGCTATGAGCTCAAACGTGTATATTAATAAGCTTAAAACAAATATGTAACTTATAAACATTTTACTTGTTTTCATTGTTAAATCAATATTTTGTCAAGCCCAGGTTAAATTTGTAGATGAAACAAATAAAAATACATATTTTAAAAGAGTTATTCATTGTTTACTCATTATATACTGTAAACTATACTAACATTAAATTGTGATTAATAGAATTTAGGTTTGTTAATCAACATCAGGGCATATGTGTAAAGTGAGTCAATATTGTAGATAAACATACATATGTATTACTGTGATTATTCATAACAACAAACTGGCATCAACATGCTTTATAACAACAAAGGAGGCAAGAGTTATATTGGAAGGAAACAAATTATAATCTAGGAAAAATAGTTCTATAGTCTACAAAATTCAAAAACTCATTTTACGGCTTTAAAAAAGATCAAGCCCCCCCCTTATGTTTTTGCGAAAGTTGAAATTTGTCTGTATTCACTAATTAATTTCTCGGAATGTAAGATATATTTTCAATTCGAAAAAAAAAAACAAACAAAACGGCAAAATATGTACTTTTATTGTTTTTCATTTAAAACCATTCGAAATAATAGTTAGCGCGCTATAAGCGTTTTAAAAAGGGATTGGCAGTAACGAAACTTGAAATGTTAATATCAGGTAATTTTTTTCACACTTCAAATGTAAACCGTTTGAGATATCACTCAGGGTGTATTCTCTTTTAAAATCTGCCTCTTTTATTTCCCAGTAATTGTATTAAACAATGATTTTTTATTGGAAAAAAACTTTAAACTGCAATAATTCGTAAACCCTTTGAAATATCAGTTTTTTTCTCTTTTTTCTTTTTTTGAGATAATCTGCTTTAAATTCTCCAGCTTACACATATTTTTTTTTTGCAAATTTTCAAAATGTTTTTTAAAAATTTACTGTAAATGGAAAATTATCAGAAATTTTGAAATTCAGACAGCACACCTCGATTCTACACTTAATTCTCCAGTTAAACATACGAAATTTAAAAAAAATGTATCATCATTAGAAGCTGAGAAAAACATTTTGTTTCAGACTTTTATCTAATGCTGTATATTTAGTATTTTTTACCGCATGATATTGAAATTTACAGGTTTGTAATATATGGTTTGCTTCTGATTTTCTGTGGTTGAGAACCAATTGTAATTGTACACACGAACAGACCGTAGAGTTTACACGTAAACCTTAGCTGGACTTGTCACACAAAGGTCAGTTAAAGGTATGGTAATTTCTTCTTTCCTACAGTTACATGTTTTACTGTTACATGCAACTAAATATTTAAATTGTAATAAACATCTACATCACGCAAGCTTCATGGTCAGGTTCTAACCAATTGCTTAATTTCATCTGTTATTGTTTTTACACTACTTTATTACATACAATTGTATTTCGTTCGCTTCCTGTAAAATATGTAAATACTACTAATACAGATAATCTAGCATGATGGTTAAGTATATATAAAAAATTATAGGTTAGATACACGTACAATGCAAAACATATTTAGTCATTATACTTTATAATATTTAAAAATTAAAAACCCAATATAATGTAGATATGCACTTTTGTTCCCGTTACAATAGTATAAAAATATTATATGACTATTATATAACATCATGAATACAAATTAATTTTAGTTATTATAAAAATAGATGGATATTAGATTATTATTTTCATTATACGCTTGAAATTAAATTGATATATTGAATTCCAGTGAAGAAAGTGAACTTAAAACAAATTGTGAATCTTGACATTTCCATTAGTGGTTTAGGTTAGATCAGGTTTTCCCTCCACCTCTAACATAAGCTGTGTACGCCTATGTCACTTTACCCTAGAAAGGGCATCGGAAGTGAAATTCTGTAATCTTCTTTTTAGAGTGATTTTCTATATTAATGTTTATTTCGATTACTTCATAACATTTTATAAACACTACATCGTTATGATTGCATTAAATGGATTTAGTTATATAAGCTTAAGGTGACTGAAACAGTTCTTCATAATGACTTTAATATAAACATTCTTTGAAGTAAGGCTCAAAATGTATCATACTAGCATTAATAACTTTTAAATAGAGACACGGAATATTAAAGTGATATACAAAATTTGTATTATTGTATAACACTTTGTAAAAGAGAATGTTTATATTCTAATATCAAGAATCTTAAAATACTAAAAATAAAGTCGTTCATCATTATTATGTTTTATATTTTATCAGGAACCTTTAGGGAGTTCATTTTATTATTTACTTTTAACTAAGGAATTTACTAGGAGAAATTGAATTTTGAAAACGGTTATATTATATAGTAAAACTGCCGTTATTTATAACTATTATTTATCAATACACAACTTCTTACTTCATCAGTATAATTAAAGTATAAAGAATTTTTTTTTTCAATTTTATATTAAAAATTAAACACTGCCAATTTAAAAAGTGTAAATTTAAAACAAAATAGGAAAATCAAGTAGAAACCAAAATCAATTTTTTTTTGTTCTCCAATAATATTTATGAGAGAAAAAAGTTGTAAAAAAAAAAAATAAATAAATAAATCGTTTTTAAGTTGGTTTGTAATTTCACTCTGATATTTTACGATTAAATATAATGAAAGTAGTAATAATCATATAATAGATCAGTATTGTTATAAATTGCTCTTGTAAAATTGATAACGAAAGCTTTAAAATATATCTATAAATATTTTTTTTAGATTTAACAACACCAATTTAAATATTTGAGTGATATTTAAAATAAGGAAAGTTTTCGGTGTTTATTATCCTGAAGCAAATATAGAACGTATTCTAATCACGGCGGGAAAACAACCTTTGGCATCTTTGATGAAGGAAAGCACAAGAGGGGAGAAATTTACATGAAACAAGACAGCGCAGCTTAACATCTAAAGGAGGCAGTGGGTAAGTGAAGCCATAAAGCTAATGATTTTAATTTACATTTTTTAAAGAAGGAAATATAGGATGTTAATTGAAATATTAAATAGGAATACGTGCAGGAAGAATTGCGTACAGAATTGTAGACAAAAATTGTGGAGGAAATAATTTCATAGTTAGACCTGAATATTTTGAATGTGATACTTTTACTTTTAAAGAAAAGTATAGTTTTATTATTCTAGTATTTTTCGTCGGTAACCAGTATTAAAACTTTATCAGCAACAATTTTAAATTGTGGTAATTACATCAAAAATAATTATTAGCAATCGTTTTATTATTATTATTATTATTATTATAAGTGTTTTCCTTTTGTATTGTAATATTACATATAAAAATATATTAAGGGTAATAGTTTCAGTGACGTCTTTAAGTTAAGAATTAAATTAAACAATAAAGGATTCATGGCTGGGGGGGGGGGTAAGGACAAATATTACTTATTCATTTTAAAAATAGTAAGAAATAGTTATAATTGAGAAGGATGGAATTAATAATGAATGTTAGTGATATCTTTTGGAATAAAAAGGTGTTTGTAAAATGATATAGGTGTAACTTTCTTAGTAATTCCCCTTAAGTTTCTATTCAAATTTCTTGTGGTAGTTTGTAAGTTTATATTTGTATTTAATTTGGAAGCCATTATTGTAACTTCAAGGTAAGACTGATGTAGGGTGTAAGATTCGGAGGAGTGCGGTTGGTTGCCGGGTTTTTCTTTCGTTCCGAGTGTATTTCAAGTTGTTATGTTTAAGTGCTTTCCTTTTTTTATATACTGTACATCCCAAACAGGTTTTAACCTAGGGATGTTATTATTGTTTCCCTTATATGTAAGGTTGGGTATATACTTGTATGTGTAAAAATACGGAGCAATAAATATCATTATCATTATCATAAGCTATTTTAGAAAAAAATGTATTTATGAAAATTAACTAATCCATCTTAAAGAAAGTATGAAAGAAATGATAAGTTATTTTATTATATCTCAAAATGGCCAGGTAATCATTGAGATTCTTATCTCAACCAGAAACGTATCTAGTTAGGTTTCTAATATATATTGCATAGTTTTCGTCATATATATATATATATATATAAACATTTATATTTCTTCTAATTTTTCATTTGAAACACCATGTTTTTCAATATCTCGGACCTAATGATATTATTTTTTAATACGTTTCGTCGAAAACAAATGGTTATTGTTTATTGGCGAAAATTGTTACGTCACTCATTCTTTAAATTTTCAAGTCAAAGTACATCACATTATATGAAATAAACTCAGATCCTCACTCTAATATGTACATTACTGAAATCTCGAGGTATTGTGGCTGGTTTCAATATTCTCCATTTTACGTTTCTCTTGTTCTATTCAAATCCTGAAGCTACTAGAGTAAAACTAAAGTCTCTAATTTATGTTTTTTTTTTTAAACGTTGAAGACTTTTTGGCCATAAAACAAAAGTATTACGTTAATCAATACAAAACACAAATCAAAATTATAATTCCAAAATTCAATCTAAACTTTCCTGTAATGTCTGCATATTGTTGAAATACTATGTTTTGTCTGATAAAAATTTCGTAAAAAAATTTCGACAGAGAATGTTATTTAAAAATTAGATAAATCATGATTTAGTATTTCAAAATGTTCATTGTAACTGCATGACAACTTTTTCCTTGGTTTATTAAAAAATTTAAAACGCACTTTTATAGAATATAAAATGACTTGAAAACATCTCTTTAGCTAAATCGTAACAAATGTGGACGCTCGGTATAATTGAAAATTAAAGTTTATTAGAGCGGAAATAAGTTCAAACTTTTCAAAAACATCAAAGTGAAACTTTAATAAATTCCAAGAGTAGACAAACTGTATGTCTTTCCGTACGTTTTGACTTAGTCATGTATACTTAATTTAAGTGGCATTGCTTTATACAGATTTATATTATGTCTTACGTGACACGTATATATATATATATATATATATATATATATATAACCTCTGGTATTATTCAATTTGAAAGTAAAGTTTTAAAAATTGGTTTTTTGTTTGTTTTTTTTCTTTCCTACATATATTAGTAGGCCCATGACACTTTGTTTTACATGTCGTCAGTTAGAGCAGCAATAAATCAGATTATAATGACATGAGTCTGTAAATAAATAGGGTATAATTTAAATGCCCTCTGAATATAAAACGTTCATTGTTGTAAATATTAATATTCTTAAATAAGATACTAAATCTAAAATACACGTAATAAAATATAGGGCAACCATCTTCAATCTTTCACTTACCTTCAAGAGTGAAAGTCATGAGACGATATATAAAACGATACTCCAGAAATTTAAAAGATTGGTAAATTATGTGTAAAATAATAGTGCATCTTGTAAGAGTTTATTTGTTGAATTCTTTAAAATTATCAAACGTTAATTATTTATTTTATGAATTTATTAATTATTGCATCAATTAGAAATTTAAAATAAAGAGATTCAGAGTTCAGGCTCCAATCTGTACTTACCAGGCTAATTTCCGTGACACGTGGATGCTAGGATATACTCAATAATTTTTTACTCACTCATATTCAATTATAGAAAACTTCTTTTATATTCAGAATCTTTTGTATTATTAATTAAATGAAACATTTGTTGGTTAACACACTATACTAAACATATAAACATCATAATAACAAAAAATAATATATCTCTGCAAAAACACATGTAAAACTTACATTTTTTAAAATCTGGATCTCTGTCCATATTTCTAACACTTGATTTCGTAACTTTCACATAATTAGGTTAAAATTTTTACTCACTCATCGTGTCCAAAAAACTGTTCAATGGTAACAACCCTTTTTTTTATAAAAACAACATTTACTGTGTTAAGTTATTAACCTTATGCCTTGAATCGCTCCATCTCTAAGGAACGCAGAGCGTTCAGAAGGCACGTCTACTCTCGAAGAAAGCCAAGCTGGAAGAGGTCTCGTTCGGTTGTGTTCCGAACGGCACGCCCACTGTTAAGCATGGCGCGCATTGGACAATTTCCTAGAATTCATTCGTTTTCCGTTTGAAATTGCACCATTCGTTTTGAGTTGTGAAGCAACCCGTTGGTATGTCAATTTTACCCTAGAGGGTGTTACATTGTATTGATATATAGCGCTTCATTCAATTTACTGATTTTAACAATTTGTTTTAAAAGTTTTTTGATTATAATGTTTTTTATGTTTATTATTAATTGTTTTGATTTTTATGTGAGATTCCTAATTATTACTATTATTTATCTAATTTCTAAAATCTTAAATTATGATTAATTTATTTTTTAATTTGGTTGGAGATGTCCCATGCTTACAGAAACCCCCTCCTTCGAGATTCGCATTACGCAGTAATAAGAATCTCGAAGAAAAAGAACATGGAAGCTGGGACATTCCAACCCCTTGCCACCTCTTACGGAGAACAAGAGTATTTCTAATAACAATGTCGAGAAAAAAATTTTAATACAATTTAACAATTTCAAAAATGCAAAATATTAAAAAACTAAAACATAATAAATTTTTTAGTGTTACAAATTTTACAAAAATAACATCATAAATTTTTTAGTATTACAAATTTTCAAAAACAATATAATGAATTTTAGAGTGTTACAGATTTTTCACAAACAATATCATGAATTTTAGAGTGTTACAAATTTTACAAAAATAACATCATAAATTTCTTAGTATTACAAATTTTCAAAAACAATATAAATTTTTTAGTGTTACAAATTTCTCACAAACAATATCATGAATTTTATAGTGTTACAAATTTTACAAAAATAACATCATAAATTTCTTAGTGTTACAAATTTTTTACAAACAATATCATTACATGAATGACTTTTATATGGTTTCAATTACAAAATAATAATGTTCAAAATACCTCCAAATGAAGAAATCAAGTGTCAAATATCAAATCATATTACAAAACATATATCACAAAATGGTTTTTTGCAAAGTTTCAATACAACATATTTTGTTTAAAACACATCAAAAATGAAGAACTCAGATGACAAATATCAAAGCATATTACGAAACATATCTCACAAAATTGTTTTTTATAAAGTTTTAATACAATGTCTCTGTTCAAAACACATCAAAAATGAAGAAGTCCAATGTCAACTATCAAATCATTACAAGACATATCATAAATTGTCTTTTATAAAGTTTTAATACAACATATTTGTTCAAAACACATCAAAAATGAAGAACTCAGATGACAATTATCCAAGCATATTACGAGACATATCATAAATTGTCTTTTACAAAGTTTTAATACAACATATTTGTTCAAAACACATCAAAAATGAAGAAGTCCAATGTCAACTATCAAATCATTACAAGACATATCATAAATTGTCTTTTACAAAGTTTTAATACAACATATTTGTTCAAAACACATCAAAATGAAGAAGTTAAATGTCAACTATCAAATCATATTACAAGACATATCATAAATTGTCTTTTACAAATTGTAACATGGTCATAACAGAAAAATATTAAAATATATTATATGTGAACAACAGATAAAATCATCAAGTCATATACAAATAAAATTTGGTTAAATTTTCATGTCATCACAAATTAGCATCAGCTCAAAATACATCATAATATTTGTTCAATAATAAAATCAATTATCATTCTTTTCATATTACAACTTTTTGTAATTTACTTTTTCATTATCACAAGGTCATTTTTTATCTATTTATTATCCTTGTTACATTATTTAAAAATTCAAAATCATTTACATTTGTTGTTGTTGTTACATTTTTAAATTCAAAATCCATTTTATTTGTTCTTATTACAGAATGTTAAACAATCTATTGAGAAAAAAAAATTCACATATTTTTTAGTATTTTAATACATACAATCATTATTTTTTAAAAGTCTGGCTAAAAAAAAAGTTTTCTTCCCCAATCAAAAAATACAAAACCCATCCCTCAAATTTATAATTGAGAATTCATATTTCCCTATCATTTTTATTTATTGTACGTTTAAACTTATTTTAAATTTATCTACCTTTGATTTCAGGAGTCTATCTCAACTACATACTTAACAGTTATTTGGTATTTTTCCTACTTACATAAAAAGAAAAAAAAATTTAATAGATCAGCTAATCATTAAGACTCTCTTGTCTTATTAAAAATCAACATACTCCTAAACTGAGAGTATTCCCTTTTGGAATCTCTAAAAATTACCATTTAGTATTAGTGTCCATTTTGGAACCCCTAATCTATTATATCAACGCAGCAAAATCGTAGAAAATCTCGTCGAACACCATTAAGATCTAGCGTCACATTCGAACCCCTAGTCTATTATATTAATATAGCAAAATCGTAGAAAAATCTCGTCGAACCATTATTAAGATCTAGCGTCACATTGGAACCCCTAGTCTATATTTGTCGTAGAAAAAACTCATCGCAGAACATTGTCGTAGACATCACTAATTGACCCCCTCAAAAATCTCATTCATCTCACTGATCTATTAAAAAAAACTATCTATTAATTATTCATTTACAATCCCTATTACCAAATACTAAGTTCTGATTCAAACCATTTTTTTTTTTATTTTCCTGAAATCACTCTTTATTTTAAAAGTTTTATCAATACTGTCTCATCATTTCTTCAAAAATTTATTCATTATTTATTCTTCTCAATTATGTTTCACTTAATCCATTTGTTCTTTACTTAAAATCTTCATTAAAGTTTCATAATCATTTTCTTCAAAAATTTACTATCATTTATTTACTTTTAATTATTTACTTTTAGCCATATTGTAGGTTCTGAATTATTATTTAAATGTATTAAAAATCTTATTTATGACTTCCGTTGTTCACTATATTTTTTCAAAAATTTTACCATCTTCTTACAATCAGTAACAAAATATTCTAATTATTTATATTTTATTTATTTATTTTCCTATCCTACCTAACGTTATGAAAACGAGAAAGAAAAACTTTACTACAAAAAAAACTTAGCTTACTTTATTCGTCTATTATTATTATCGTGAACCTAACCTATTTAATCGTTATCGTATGTACATTTAACATTACGTGAAGGTTATTTGACACCAACAAACATAAGTCACCGTAGTGATATGTGATGGTTATTTGTTACCAACAAACAAAGGTCACCGTAGTGATATGTGATGGTTATTTGTTACCAACAAACAAAGGTCACCGTAGTGATATTTGAAGGTTATTTGACACCAACAAACAAAAACTTCTACTTAATTAGTGAAGGTTCTCTATTTAGTTTTAGCATTATTATGAAATAATACTCATTCTCTCATTCATTCATCATCATTCATCATCATCATGTTGTTATTAACATTAACCATATCATTATTGTTCAATGTCAGATGTAAATAATATTTCTAATTAATACATTAATAGTTTCTTTTATTTTAATCATTAAAAGTATGTTCATTTAAAAAAAATTTTATGAGTAAAATTAAATTTTGTACATCAAAAAAAAAATTGTTAATTCATGAATTTCTAAAGTATTTGATTCATAAATTATGTTTCACCTATTTAAATTTTCGTATTTGTTCTTTTCTCAAATACTAATTTCTAGTGTTTGGCCTAAATGGGATATATCTTTTTTTTTTTTTTATTTAAATTTTATTTATTTAAGCTTCATATTTGTTTCTGTACAAATATTAATTTCCAACGCTGGCCTAAAAGGGAATGGCCTATTTTTAATTTTAAATTTGTTTATTCATTTATTTAATTTAAATCTATCACTACCTATTATTATTATTAACTTGCATTAAAAAAAAATTAAAAAATTTGTAATAATTTTTTTTTTTTAATTTTATCCATCAATGTCTAAAACTTTACCCCTTGAACCATTTTCACCTCTTCCTATGTCCTTCTGATCATATCTACAAAACACTTATGTCAACACAGAGATCACCTTCCTTTGGCCAAAATGAGTTTAAGTATTCATATCTACTCAGTTCAATATGAATCCCAAAATGACCTCTGGTTAATGACCCCCTGTGACACTGTTTTTTCCGAAGTTTCCCTTTGGTTCACCCTACACTACCTAACTAATTACTGATGGATAAAACTTCTTCAATTCAACAATGTTATATGTACCAACTTTTTCACCTGAATCTACTTCGCCTAACACGTATGCATTTTCTTTTTTTATGTCTAATACTTTATATGGACCCCTATATAATAGAAAAAAAATTTTAATCTCACTTTTTAAACAGGACGACAAGTAGTGGTTTCTTACCAAGACTAAATCATTTATTGCATATTTTATTGGTTTGACTTTTTTATCATGTAACTTGGCCCTAGCCTCAGCTTTATTCTTTAAATAATTTTTTGCAATTATTATTTTTTCGTCAAAATCTATTTTTACTTTTTCAGGATATGTAATTAAATTTTCATAAAAATTAGGACATTTTTTCTTGAACATAATTTCATCAGGAATACAGTTTGTTGAGTCATGTATTGAATAATTTAGACACTTTTCTATGAAGGGTACATATTCTGCCCATTGTTTGTGGTTGTCATGTACATATGTACGAAACATTCTACCTAGTTCTCGCATACATCTTTCACTAGGATTGCTCTGTGGATGGTACACTGATGTATTTCGTAGATGTATGCCTTCCCAACCTAACCTTTCATAGAAAAGTTGTGATGTAAATTGACTGCCGTGGTCACTTAAAATCATCTTTGGTTTGCCTACTTCTATTATGTAATTTTTAATAATCTTTTCGCTTAGAACTTTGGCCGAAGCTTTCTTAATACTATACAATTTTATAAATTTTGAAAAAACATCTGACATTACAAATATGTATTTGACACCTCCCTTGCTAGTCGGTAATTCTCCGAATAAGTCTATTGCTACAATTTCTAAAGGTTCATTTGGCACATTACACTGCATTAAACCCTGTTGTTGTTGAGTCCTAACCTTGCTTTTTTGGCATATTAAACAAGATCTAATTCTTTGTTTTATTTTCTTTTCAAATTTTGGAGCAAAAAATATTTGTTTTAGAAATTTACAACATTTATTACTTCCTATGTGTCCATATCTTGAATGATAATCATCAATGATTAAGTTTGTAATTGGTTCAGGCACATATAGCCTATATTTAAACGTGTCGTTCTTTTTGTAAAATAATATGCCTTTATAAATTGTGTAATGTTCTTTTAATTCTTTACTCTTCTCATCATTCAAATTAATCATATCTATTATATTTTTACAATTTGGATCTAAATTTTGTTTTATTATTATGTCCTTAAATAAATTTCTTAATTTTGTGTCCCTATCTAAATTTTGTTTTTCTAATTTTGTTTTAAAAATTCTAATTACATTCTTGTCACTATTATTTAAAATTTCAGATTCATTAATCCTAGAAATGACATCAGCCACAACATTTTCTTTTCCAGGGCAATATTCAATTTTAATGTTGTACTCTTGTAAATATAACATCCATCTTAAGAGTCTACCATTTGTGAGTTTACAATTTTTTAAAAAGATTAAAGCTTTGTGATCTGATCTTATTATTGTTTCATTACCTAAAATATAATTTCTAAATTTTTTACAGCCAAATATAATACTCATAAGTTCTTTTTCTGTTATTGTATATTTCCTTTCAAAGTCCTGTAGACTTCTGCTGGCAAATGCAATTACTGAATGATCACCTAGATTGTCAATTTGATATAGAACTACACCAAGAGCTATATCAGAGGCATCAGTATTTAAATAGAAAGGTTTACTAAAGTCTGGATGACGTAAAATTACATTTTCTAAGAATTTCTCTTTTATTTCATTAAATGTTTTAGTGTCGTTATCTTGCCAATCCCATGATCTCTTGTTATTTAAAGTTTTATTTGTTAACAGATGTTTAAAGCTTGAAGTTAATTGTGCATAATTATTTCTGAATTTTCTATAATAGTTACAAAGTCCAAGGAAGCTTTGTAATTGTTTTAAATTTTTCGGAATTGGAAAATTTTGTATTATTTTTATTTTGTCCTCATCAGGCATGATGCCTGAGTCAGATATTACATAACCTAGAAATTTTATTTTATTTTTACAAAAATTGCATTTATTAAGTTTTAAAGTAACATTCAATCTTTTCAATCTATCAAATATCTTATCTAAGTGTATCAAATGTTCATTAAATGATTTTGATGCTATGCAGATGTCATCCACATATACAACTGCAAATTCGGACACTTCAGGACCTAAAACTTGTGTTAAACCTTTTTTAAATATTGACGTGCTTACATTTAGTCCAAACGGTAATCTCTTAAATTGTAAATTTCTACCATTGAAATTGAATGCTACATATTTTCTAGAATTTTCCTCTAATGATATTTGCCAAAAACCAGATACTAAATCAATAGTGCTTATATATTTCACCCCCTCAAAACGTTGCAAAATGTCATCTATGTGTTCCGGAGCTTCCCTATCTGTTATTATTACTTTGTTTACCTGTCTAGCATCTAGACATAACCTTACTGAACCATCTTTCTTAATCACACATACTAAAGGATTGGAGTATGGACTGTCCGAATTTTCTATAATATCTAAATTTATTAATTTTTCTATTTCTTTGCTTACTAAGTCTTTTTTAGAGTGTGGTATTGCATATGACCTATTTATGAATTTTTCTTTGTTATTTATATTTAATTTTGCGTTAAAATTTCTAATTTTACCTGGTTTATCTGAAAATATTGACTTATATTTATCTAGCAAGGTTCTGAGTTGTTGTTTTTCCTCATCAATTGTAAGGTTAGAATCTACTAATACATCATCTATACTATTATACCAAACTTGATCTTTATCATTATATTTATTATCATTTTCATAAAATATTTTACTGTAATGCATGAACAGAACTTCTTGTGTAGGAGTAACATTATCATTTAAATTTTCTAAGTCATTAAAAATTGAACTTGTATCACATAACCTCAATGCACCTAACCTATTATCATTGAACTTATTATAAAATTTTGTTGTTATTAGTTTATTGTTGATTTCAAAGCAAATAATTTCTCTTTTAAAGTCTATTTTTACTTCATGTTTTCTCAGAAAGTCGCAACCTAATATTATGTTTATATTTAAACCATTTACTACTAAAAAGTTGATTGGAATTATTTCATCGCCAAATTTAGTTTCTATACAGATCTGTTTTGTTATAGTTTTGCTTCTAATACCAGTAACACCCATTACAATTAAGTTTGACACAGGAAGTTCCATTATGGAATTATTTAAATTTTTATTTATTTTTAGATATGTGTTTTCATTAATAACGGTGATCTCAGATCCTGTATCTATTAGACAGCTGTATTCCCCTTGACCTATTTTAATCTTAATTTTAATTATTTCCCCTTTTACATTATTAGTATTAATTTCATTGTAATTATCTTCTATAATTAGTTCTTCGTTGTTTAAAATCATTAATTCATCATTTTGTGTTGTCTTTGTTATTAAAGAAAAGCTCCTAACCTCATTATCAATTTTAGGCCTATTTATTTTTTCCGGCAGTAATCCGGCCATAGTTATTGCTGCCTCGTTCCATTTCCCCCATTTACATCTCTATTCTCAGAGCCCCTGTTTGTCGTTGGTGGTCCATTGTTACCATTTCCCCTAAAGTTACTATTACTATTACCCCTAAAATTGTTACTATTACCTCTGAAATTGCTACTATTACCTCTAAAAGTGTTGTTGTTTCCCCTGAAATTATTGTTATTACTTCTAAAGTTATTGCTATATGGTCTATTTTGGTTCATGCTGTTTTGATACTCCCTATTTTGTAAATGTGTATTACCCATATCTGGCCTATTACTATGGTCTAAATAGTGACCCCTATTTTCTCTTGTATATGTATGTTTATTAAAGTCATTATTATTTAAAGATTGGCTTTCCTGCCAGTCCATTACTATCTTTTCTAAGTTGTTTAAGTCAGCTGGCCTAGCTGCAAGTAATACTAGTTTCAACCCTTCTGGAACGTGTTTGACTATATGCTTAATAAATGAATTTATCGGCATAGGAGGATCTAAATATTGTGTTTTGTGAAAGGACTTGATGATGTAATTGTGTATTTCTTTGATTGGGCCCCTATACATAGGACCTAACATTAGTTTGCTTCTAAAACTTTCCTGTTTTTCTTGGGACCAGAATCTATCCAGAAAAGCGTTTTTGAATTGATTATAGTTCGCCCATTCATTTTTATGTGCCTCAAACCAAGTGTAGGCTTCTTCTTTTAAAAACTTTTTCATAAAACAAACCATAATGTCCCAATTATTTTCTCTTACATCTTCCAAAACTTCAAGTGACTCTAAAAATGTCTTAGGGTGAGGCCCTTTTGTTTCATTAAAAAACTCTGATATTAACACATCGTTAAATTTCTCATTCAGCCATAGTGCTGGCTTAATGCCATAATTACCGTTTTGCTTTAATAATTGAATTTCTTTGGATAATTTACAGCCTATATCGCCTATTGCAATATCCTGTTCATTACATTTAATCGCTAGTCTGTTTTCCAAGGTTTCAAAATTAGTTTTAATATCATTTCCTATTTTAGATTCAAAGGTTAATTGTTTATCTACCTGTCCTAATTTAAAATTATCAATTACAGCCCTAATTTCTTCATCAGACTTAGCTATAGTATTTAGTGTTTCAGTTTTAAAATTATTTATTTCTGTCTTAGTTTCTAATTTCAAATTAAAATTTTGTTCTTCTACATTATTTTTAAAGTCTATGCTGTCCTTTATCAGATTATCAAATTTAACATTAATTTCTTTTCTAAATTCCATTTTCTCTTTTTCGAGTTTAGCATTTTGTATGTCAAACTTATTGTTAATTGTTTCTAAAACTAATCTGTTCTCTTCCTTCATTTGTTCAAGTTTGCTATCAAAATTTTCTAGTCTATCATTAATTTCTACCTTATTCAAATTAATTTCTTCTTTAAGTTGTTTAAAATTGGTTTCACATTTTTGAGATTGTTCATTCATATCTTCCCTTAATTGTCTAAACTTATTATCACTATCTACCTTCATTTCTTTAAAATTATTTTCGGATTTTTTAAATTTACTATCGCTATCTAATTTAATTTTTTCAAATAACAACATTAAGTCATTAAGAGACACTAACTTTTCTTCCCTAGGCAATTTAACTTCTTCTATTGTTTTTACCTCTACCACGTTTTCAACCTCGGTGAAACTAGCTCCTAAACCGGATTCGTCCAATTTTTCTGAATCCGTTTCCATCTTTATAATTTTGTAATAAAAAATCTCAATTATAAATTTGTTTTAATTTCAAATATCCTTTGTTTATAATTTTGACTGTTTGAGTATACCCAAACACCACGCTACACTTCAACAAGCCTGTATTTTCGAGATTGGAGCACGTGATTCGGGCGCCATCTTTGTAAGAGTTTATTTGTTGAATTCTTTAAAATTATCAAACGTTAATTATTTATTTTATGAATTTATTAATTATTGCATCAATTAGAAATTTAAAATAAAGGGATTCAGAGTTCAGGCTCCAATCTGTACTTACCAGGCTAATTTCCGTGACACGTGGATGCTAGGATATACTCAATAATTTTTTACTCACTCATATTCAATTATAGAAAACTTCTTTTATATTCAGAATCTTTTGTATTATTAATTAAATGAAACATTTGTTGGTTAACACACTATACTAAACATATAAACATCATAATAACAAAAAATAATATATCTCTGCAAAAACACATGTAAAACTTACATTTTTTAAAATCTGGATCTCTGTCCATATTTCTAACACTTGATTTCGTAACTTTCACATAATTAGGTTAAAATTTTTACTCACTCATCGTGTCCAAAAAACTGTTCAATGGTAACAACCCTTTTTTTTATAAAAACAACATTTACTGTGTTAAGTTATTAACCTTATGCCTTGAATCGCTCCATCTCTAAGGAACGCAGAGCGTTCAGAAGGCACGTCTACTCTCGAAGAAAGCCAAGCTGGAAGAGGTCTCGTTCGGTTGTGTTCCGAACGGCACGCCCACTGTTAAGCATGGCGCGCATTGGACAATTTTCTAGAATTCATTCGTTTTCCGTTTGAAATTGCACCATTCGTTTTGAGTTGTGAAGCAACCCGTTGGTATGTCAATTTTACCCTAGAGGGTGTTACATTGTATTGATATATAGCGCTTCATTCAATTTACTGATTTTAACAATTTGTTTTAAAAGTTTTTTGATTATAATGTTTTTTATGTTTATTATTAATTGTTTTGATTTTTATGTGAGATTCCTAATTATTACTATTATTTATCTAATTTCTAAAATCTTAAATTATGATTAATTTATTTTTTAATTTGGTTGGAGATGTCCCATGCTTACAATCTTTGTTATGTGAGTAATATTTCAATGTTTATCCGTATTGAATACGTAATATGTTTTTGTGTTGAATTCATTTGAAGATTCCGTTTGTTAAGGCAAAACATCTGTAATTTTAAATACTTTTAATAAAAATTAAATAGACATTTGACTAAATTAAAACGTAAAAAAATCATTAATTATATTTAGTAAGCAATTCTGAAGAAGGCTTAAAGCTTGCGATAAATAATAAATACTTTTGAACATTACCGTGTTACTTCATTTGAATATCAGGTATCCATAGGCAAAGTTTAATTTCAAATCAACACACGCCTTAAGATATTTGTCATACTGTTTAATTTTTGCTTTATTAAAGTAAAACGACATTTTCCACCCACAAAATATTTAGACATAGCAATAATAAGTATGCCCGGTAGGTTAGTCTAACATTTAGAAGTTGTTTCAACATTTAAATGAAATCGTGAAAATGATTTATAAAATTTAGGCATCTGTCTTGATACTTAAACTTCCAAAAAGGTATTTTCTACAAAGTTTGAAAATGTTACACTATATTATTAGTAATTTTATTAATTTTTTATATTGTAATAGATTAATAAAAGTTAAATGAAGGATTTTAATTCATCTTTAATTACACATTAGTTAAGGCATATAAGGAGTTTAGTGTGAAATGTTGTAACATATTGATTGCTTGAAGATATAATCTACAATTAATTAAAAACTCTAATAATCATTCTCGATCACCTGTACAAAGTTATTAGTGACAACATATCATTTTATATATTATGTTTCAAAAACTTTAATTTTCATTATTATTTATTTTGCGTTATGTGATTATCTCTGATTTTATTATCGTAAAATTCTACATTTTTTAAAGAATGAATTCTAAACTCCCTTAAATGTACCTACTTCATAGAAAAAAACCTTTGAAAATGCTTCATATACTTCATTGTGTAAAGCCCTAAAGAATTGTACTGTATAACAATAAACATTTAAAATGGAATAAATAAGCAAACAAATTATAACAATATTAGAATGAGTATCGTGTGATAGATAATAACTTCAAATACTCATTAGTACAAGATGTTAAAGCATAATGTGTAATCGGTTACATGTAATTTTAAGTGAATATTTTTTTTGATTATAGAAACCCGCAGTATATGAATGGCAAATGCAAACGCATTAGAATATATGCATGAAATTTTCATTTTGGTTTTTCTCAAGGGTAAACTTGTAGTGAGTTACTGTTTAATGTTAAGGCTAAACATCCCTGAAAAAGTTGTGTTTCTGGCCCGGTAGATAGCAGCACCTTTGCGGCAAAATTGCATTACTGATAATTTGCGTAATTATTGTCCGATTTTTGTTTTGTAAGTTATTTTGTAAATAATATCAATAAAATATTTACGCTACGAAGGTGAAACTTTTTTAGATTTTTTTATAAAAAAGTTGTTGAGCAAAAATATTATTATTATTATCATTATTTTTAATCGCAGGTAGTCATTTTTTAAATAATAATTTTTAATGAATTTTGCCGTTTTCAGATATGAAATCGGTCAAATGGTCCTATCGGAATCGTGTTTTAAATATACTATCATTATTTCTCTCACGCCCCGCGCCCCTCTTCCGCGTGGCGCACCGCCATACTGCCTAGCCGCTCAGACGCTAGACCCCTCCTGTAGTGATGTGGTGCTAACTAGCAAAGCAGCTAATTCCAAGCAGCTAACGAACGTTAGCAGTTGCAGAGCACTCCTAACAACTAGAAATAGCTGCTTAACAATTAGCAGAACTTATACTAGCTGATGGTAGTATTTTCAACTGTTTTGACAGCTGATTCTGATAACATTTAAAAGAAGCAGGAATACGGATTTAGCAGTTAAATACAATGATGAATGGAAACAAATTTAACAGACACTTGGCTTTGTGGAATGTTTGAGTATTGTAATTTAATTTTGTATGTTGTTGACATTGGCTACACAATTGTATTTTTCAACAACTAAGGCATAGATTTAGGTTGTGGGTTGTAAATTGAGATATGTAAATTTTAGTTTAAATAGAGCTTATTTTGTGGATTGATTATACATTTTACAAGAATGATTTTATCTTGTGTTGACTTGTATATTTATAATTTATCTATCTTATACAAAATAAATTTGTCTAAAGGACTAATAAAAAATTGAAAATGGTTGATGTTAAGCTAATACACAAAATTCTTTTTAAAAAACAGAATATATTTTTAACCAAAACTATAACAAACGAAAAAACTTATTTGCTACAAAAAAGTACAAA
>CAUPSG010000698.1:0-51736 GCA_963513935.1 Aphrophora alni
AGAGAGAGAGGGGGAGAGAGAGAGAGAGAGAGAGAGAGAGAGAGAGAGAGAGAGAGAGAGAGAGAGAGAGAGAGAGAGAGAGAGAGAGAGAGAGAGAGGTATGCACAATATATTATAACTCGCGTAATAAATATTAATAAGATGTTAAAACATTAATAAGAAAGTCTTGCTTACTTCAATGATAAATTCTTATAAAGGTGGTATTCAACATTTCAATGACCTTGAATGCATTGTGTCGTTTGTCACTCACATCCCAACTATAGTTACTTTAGTAATGATAACTGTACAACAGAAGTCTCATTGTGTTTGTATTTAAATTACTGAACAAATTATTTTTTGGTGATTTCTACCCACAGATTTTTCATGCACATCGACAGACCACACACATTGTGCTATAATTTTTACTTTTTCATGCAGTCATGTTTTCGTAAACCTCTGAACCCAATCGTTGTATCAATGTAGAAATTATAATTACTATAAAAACTTGTAACGTCCTTATAAACTTAATAAAATAACCTGTACTAAAATTATCAACTCGCCGTAATGTCATTCACAAATTAATAAAATAATCTACACCCGCTTATCAACCTTCCACCCCCGCCTCGCCCCAGCTACCTGCATCTGTCAGGTAGTGAAGCCTGGCGGTCGGCATAGTAAATTATCGGATGACATATCTCTCTCTCTCTCAAGATAAAGTCTAGTCTTACAAACCGTTACACACTTCTGTTCAACCTTTTAGAAAATGTAGTCGCTCTAAATTTAACCGGACTTTTTTTTGCACAATGATCTGCAATCTTCGTTCTAATTATTTGCTAAATCTTATTTAACATCTTGTTACGATGCAATAAGTGCTTTTTTAAAAGAATGTCAGTGTTTTTGTAAAGTGTAGAGATAACATGTGAGTGAGTTTTTCTTGTAAAAAAAAAAATACCTATATGACCGGTTGAACTAGCAATATCGAACCAGGTTTGTCTTTTCAGATTTTACTATATAATAAATTTTGTTTATGTTTTTAAGTTCTCTTTATTCAAATATGTTTTTCGTATTTTCATTTTAGTTTTCAAAGAATTTATTGAAACTTGATAACTTGTAAAAAAAAAAAGATTTCTTTCATTTAAAGGACGCTTTACAAAAGCTAACTGTAAATTTGAACAGTCATGTATTAAATATTAAGCAGTCAAAATATTAAGTATTTAATTATACCAAAATACCAACTAGAAAGATGTTTTTCTGAACTAGAGTCCTTGTCTTTAGAAAATCTCTAACTCTTGTTATGAGTCTTTTATTTCAAACAAAAATGAAGATATTCATATACCATTAGTATTAACATCAAAGAAGGACTTAATTATAATCTTTTCTGGATTTCTGTAATCCCGATAATTTTCTTAATTTTGATGAAATAACAAAGCATTTTGATAAGAGAAACTTGTTCTATAGCATGTCTAAGTTTGAATAAATCTCTAGCCGACTTGCTTTTCTTTGTATAGCAAATGCTGGTTCAAGTTTGCTGGATTTTTTTCTGGATTTTGCAAGTCCATGCAGCAAAATTGGATACCTGTTTGAAAGACTCTACATAACTGTTTAAGACATGTTTATAACAAGGAAAAACTTTTGAAAGTCACTAAGTGCACTATAAAATGACATTCCTCTAAAAAATTCTAACTCGAATTGTGAACCTGTTCTTATTTATATTTTTTGGAACTGAAATCTGTTTAATAATATGTCCTTTACTGTTTATATATAATAATCTGTAATTATTTATAAGATAATATATATATTGGGTGGTGCTGCATGCAAATCTTTCGGCTCTTACAACCCCAAAGGGGTTACTTTCAAAATTAATAAAACAAAAAAAAATTGACGTCAATCTTTAAAAATTTCATGATTTAACAATTTCAATATTTAAAAATTTTACTATTTAAAAAATTTTAATATTTAAAAATTTCACTATTTAAAAAATTTCAATATTTAAAAATCTCACTATTTAAAAATTTCCTTTTTATTCTAATATTTGACTTAATTTTAAATTTAAGTTTTTCTCTATAATTTTTTTATTATATAAATGGAGATTTATATATATATATATATATATATATATATATATATATATATATATATATATATATGAAGTGAATTGTTCTTTTATAATGAGAACGGAGTCACATCCTTTCTTTCATAAGATATGTTCTTATATATTGATATTTATTTATTTATATGTATGTTTAGACTAAGTTTGTATAACCCCAAACTTGTTAAAATAATTTACCATCTTCACCTTTCGTATATGTATATGTTTCTGAAAACTTAAACCTGTAAATTTTTTTTAAATTTTATAACAAAATATAACTGAAAATGGTCAAATCTGATCCGTCGAAATTTTCCGTTTAAATTAAATAAATCTTTGGGTTTGTTAATTATAACATTTGTCTTTGACTTTTTTTTAAACTTTGTTACCAGTTGGTTCCACTTCTTGATAATTTAAGTCGCCTGGTAACAAACTCCCCAGATATTATCTTCAAAATAGGTTGTGATTGCATTCTTTAAAATCAAAAAAACATTAGAAGTAAGCAAACTGACGAGGTCTTAATTAGATGGTATTATAATATGCGTGTTGATATTCAGCAGAGTGTGGAGAAAGTACTGGAAATGATAGGAGATGAAAAGAAAGATATTGATGAGGATATGCGTTGTAGGGAAATATTTAACCCTCATCTAAAGAAGTAATGATGAAACGGTCGTCCTAAAGATGTTATCCCTCATACAACGGATAGAGTGACAGTGCTCGCGTAATCAGTCGAGACACAACGATTTGACTATGGAAGGATAGGGTGATTAGCTCTCAGACAACAGACAAGGAGACAGTGCTGCTGGCATTAGTCACCTGACTCCCCTTTCAATAATCGAAAATTATTGAGTAAAGGAAAAGACTACTTTATTGGTAGTTGTAGATAAAGAGATAGATAGATAGAGAGAGATAAATGTTTCAGGTGACGGATGACAGAAGAATGTGTTACTTACGAAGTACCTATTTTAAATTCATATTGTGATTTAAGTTGACAATCCCGAAGTAGTCTACCTGGATCTACTGTAATTTTTGTTTATAACACACATTACTTGTTTTTATTTGTTTTAAATATGTTAGCATAAGTGTTTCGATTAAAAAAAAAAAAAACATATATGTACTGCTGAAATTTATAACGAGTATAAAGTTGACAATTCTGAAAGGGTCTAGCTACTGGGGTCTACACATTTTTACTGGGATCTATACAATTTTTATTTGGTTTAATTTAAGAGGTCCATATAGAGTACTTGGTATTTTATTAATTAGAAAATTTGTAAATGTTGAACATATTTTATGTAATGACTGTGGTTACAAAAACAAAATCTTAATTACTCGTTTAAACAGAAATTCAGATTATAATCATGACTGAGAAAATGATGAAGGTGATTGAGAACTATGTAAGAGCAAATACCGGCACGTCTTATTGGTTATTATAAAAGCCTTATTCAAGGAATAGTAATTTGAATGACATTTCATTACTAAGCACTACATTTTGCAATCACTCTAGATCACACTTGGTAACACAGAAAACCATGTCTAGCAGGAAGGTCGACTGCTTTAAACTTGCAATCACTCTAGATCACACTTGGTAACACAGAAAACCATGTCTAGCAGGAAGGTCGACTGCTTTAAACTTGCAATCACTCTAGACCACACTTGGTAACACAGAAAACCATGTCTAGCAGGAAGGTCGACTGCTTTAAACTTGCAATCACTCTAGATCACACTTGGTAACACAGAAAACCATGTCTAGCAGGAAGGTCGACTGCTTTAAACTTGCAATCACTCTAGATCACACTTGGTAACACAGAAAACCATGTCTAGCAGGAAGGTCGACTGCTTTAAACTTGCAATCACTCTAGACCACACTTGGTAACACAGAAAACCATGTCTAGCAGGAAGGTCGACTGCTTTAAACTTGCAATCACTCTAGATCACACTTGGTAACACAGAAAACCATGTCTAGCAGGAAGGTCGACTGCTTTAAACTTGCAATCACTCTAGATCACACTTGGTAACACAGAAAACCATGTCTAGCAGGAAGGTCGACTGCTTTAAACTTGCAATCACTCTAGATCACACTTGGTAACACAGAAAACCATGTCTAGCAGGAAGGTCGACTGCTACTTGCAATCACTCTAGATCACACTTGGTAACACAGAAAACCATGTCTAGCAGGAAGGTCGACAATTTAAACGCCATTCTGTTTACTAATTGTTTAACAAGGTGAGTTTTTGCTGTTTTTAAATTATGTAAAATAACTTTTGTGTGTTATTTCCCTATAGCAGATATCACTAAATTATAAGTTATCGAAAAAATAGAAAACTCTTCCAGTGATTTGTCGATTTAATTAAAACAAAATGTTATTCAAATATATAATTGGACAATCACAATTCTAATTATTAAAGCATTTATATAGGGCTTATATCGAGGGTAGACTTAGCAATTCCGAAATACCCTAACTGGATCTACGCTCACTAAAAACGCGATTTCACAAGCAGAATATTTATCTGTCGGAAACGTAAAAACACAAACTTATGTCTATGGGTAGGAATTGTCTGGATTTTCTACTATGTCTGGATTAAGGAAATGACCTTGGACCTTGTCTGATGTGGGGAATGCGGAAATCATAAGCATGAATCATGTGTCTGATATACTGCATGTATGGATGCGGAAATATGAATCATATGTATGACAGGATTGGAATGTACGGAATGCGGGAGTGTGACTCATGTGTGCAGGATACGGCACTACCGTAATACTGACAATAATTATTTACTAGGAATAAATTTGTATAATATCTTTCTGTGTAATAAATATGTACTTACCCATGTCCAATAGTACCTGCCGTCAGTATGTAAAAATGATTTATTACTGTACCTCCACCCATAAAACCATCGTTACCTTCGAAATAAATGACGAGTGCTTGCCAAGGATAAGCATGTGGTTTAGTATTTTTACCACCAACTATCTTGTCTAATATTTTATTATTTATCTCACCACAAGCTGTTAAAATTAAAATAATGTTAAAACCAATATCATCGCCAAAAAATTTAGATATTACAACTTACATCAAAACAATCAATAATATACCTCACTTTTACCTTCACCATAATTTTAGTACCCACTTTTACATGTTTTAATCCATAATCGATCATTTCACAGGATATCCGCTACACAACAAATTTATCTATCAGAAGACTAATTGTGCTTGAAATCAATCCTGTGTTTAAATTTCTACAAACATGCCGACAACAAACAATAGATAGATATTTAAAATTTGATATCAATATTAAAATGTTATGTAATTTTATAAAATATAAATTATTAATAATAATAATAATCATAACTAATAATAATAATAATAATAATAATAATAATAATAATATTAATGACAATAATCATAATAATAATAATAGTAATTATTATATTTATAAATAAACCAAGTAGTACATGTTATATTTTTAATATATAATTTATTCTTCTTTTATTAAATGTTCAAAGTTAACAATCAAGTTATCATAAATTGGTGGAGTATTTATTTCTTTCATAGTAGCACTTTTTTAATTTTGTCTCTTCTGAAATTTAATTATTTTGAGGGATGATTTAGTTTTTTTTCCAAACAAAAATAAACTTCTCTCTACCGAAACAATTTTGAATTCAATTATAAATCATATTAAATGAAACACTGTATAAGCTGCGTATCAAATATTATTTTTTTCTGCTTAGATTTCCATATAAAGTTGTAATTATATATCTCTGAATTGGTCCTCGTCATAAAAAGTAGTTATTCGGACATATCAACAACATATCAAATTCTGTAAACCATGACTTTTTAAATATCGTAAAAACATTTCAAAATAATCCTTTCCAAATTGTTTTATTTGTAATAAAGGCTTATGTTTTTCACCATACTAAAAATCTATTTTTCTTCTTGATTTTATCTTGAAATAAGAAATGAAATGAAAAAGCTAATAATATTTCAAGGAAAATATTACAATGAGCAATTAAAATTATAACTTATGCAAGGGAATAAACCACCAGCTGTCAACACAGATTTGATCATCTAGAATTAAGAATTTAAAATCTGTATGATATTCAAAGTGTCTGTGATACAGAGAATAAAATCAAATTCTACACAAAATTTATAAATAATTTTAAATTCATTTTATGGGGAGTATGAATGAACTATTATAATCAATTTAATTGTTAAATTCACGTAAAAAGAAAATAAGATAGTTGAAATGTGTTAAATTAAAAAATAATAATAATAAAACTTATTTTATCAATAAAACTATTTATAAACTCAGATAGAAAGACATTACAACTGAGTTTTGGTAAATTACAACCATACCCGCATGGCGCATGACTGACATGGCGCATGTAAAACCGTGGGGAAAAACCTATATCTATTGAAAGTTCCCGTTCGACAGGATTAATGTACTGTATATACAAATTTGTATTTGACTGTGTTCCAGGTAATATTTTGTACCATTTAGGTATTTTAATGCATATGTTATTATATTAAGACTAGAGCTAAAATAGAATTACCAATATGAAATAAATATACAGGCTACCTATTATAATTGTAATCAATTAATGACGAAGCTTTTTTCACCCTTTAATTATATACGTAATAAAATTTTATTAAAATAATATTCAAAATCAAATTTAATTATACAATTATTTTTCAATTAATTAAATGTAGTTTTCAAAATTAAAAATATAATTTTTGTAATACTTACCGCAGTCATAACGAGGATATTTAGTAATCTGAAAATTAAAATGTAAACTTTAACAAGATAATATTATTTAATATTAATTCCTTACAGTAACATTTCATTGTAAAATGATGTAGGTTCTTACTTGAGACAATTGTTTTGTGAACAGTAAACATTTTTAATTATTAGGAAGCACAAAAGCGATAAATACGGTTTATATTATAATCTAACTCGTTGAATATAAAGTTTTGGTAAAAATAACATAAAGAAAAAATGTATAAAGTGTATGTAAATAATACTGATTTATTATATATTTTTGTAAACCTGAAAAACAGAACATTCATATAAACAAAACAAAAATGATGGTGAGGAAGTTTTTATTAATTTTTAGTGACGCAAAATTAAAAACTGTTGGAAGTTTCATTACATTGTTTTTTCGACTGCTCACTACGCTTTATTCACCTTGATATTTAATAATACCAAATGAGTTTAAATATCCAAACCTAAGACAAATTAATTATGGTATACACATTTCTTTAGATCTGTCGTATTATTCATTTGATTGTATTTTATTTTGTTTCTTTAGTTAAATAGATATAATAACTAGTTGACGTAATTATTTCAAATGACTTTGGTTTATATACAATATAAATGAAATTAAAACTTCCCAAACTTGCTTACCCTCTTTTTGGCACCCACAACTTCATTTTGTATTAATATTACCAATAGGAAAATTGGTACAACTATCAAGAGCTCCATTTATGTAATTTAAATATATTTTTAATAATGATAATGACGCGAACACTTTGACTTCTTTTGACTAAAACGTGTATTGTCTTCTATTGCACGCATTTATAGCTTTCGATTACTGATGTCTTTATTCAAACATAATCCTGTTAGTTCTGGAACGAATGGATTAAAAGTAATCAACCCGTGAAATTGAATTAGTTATGACCATCTAATGAGCAACGATATATTAGGTACAATTGAAATCAATCAAGATTGAAAATTTAAAATTAATCGTAAAAGCTGATAGTTTGTAGTGAATAAAATGAAAACAATGTTTATTCAATCCATTTGTATATAAAGGATCTTGAATTATTTTATCAAATCTTGCGTAAACTTACATGTACTATTTGTTTTGAGATATATTAGTTTGTAATAAATTGTAATGTTTGTAAAGATATCTAACTGGAATGTTTGCTTCCTTAGCGTTTTGCAATTTAACATTAAATCTAAATAAATCAATGTTACCAAATAACTAGTACAAAATTCCTGAAATCATTTTTATACTAATCAAACTCACGTGTTTTAGTAATTATTAACAAATCAAGAAGGTTGGAGTTAAAGACAGATTATTCTACACAAACGGCAATATTGCAAGGTCGAATAAAATAGAGGCTATCAAAATGTTGATTACATTTTTTGTTTTAGTGTAAAACATATGTATTAACAGTAATGAATAGATTAGTTTTTTTTCCTTAACAGCTGTAAGAATCTTGATTTACAGAATCCGATAAGAATCCGAAATTGCAGCGCATCTACAGAACTCAAAAGAACTGTTGTGTTTGGAGGGATGTGTTAAGCTTAATTACGTGTTTCAATAGTTAATTATATTCAGCTAATATCTTTCATAGAGTAACAAAACCAAAAGAATTCCGTTTATCTGCGCATTCGTGAACTGTCAATGTTCCGGGAAATCCATTATTTAGGGCTACAATTACTGTCAGTTAATAAGATTTAGCAAAGTGACTTTCCTTGCTATTTATAAGTTTACAATTGTACGTCATATATATTGTATTAATTAGTTATAGTCCGTATAACTCAGCAAAAATGGCTTTTGTAAAGATTGGGGTTTAGTCAAAAGAATAAGCTAGGAAAAGGCGATAATTAAATCGAATAATAACGTAACCACCACCATCAAATAGAGATGTCCATCGCTTATTTTATATTGTTAATAATAATTATCCTAATATTAAAAAAATGAATTTTAACTTTCTAAAATAAACATATGAATATTCTTCGATAACAGATATTTTTATCAGTTTTTCTCCTGTTCCATATAACTATTATATTATACATAATTTGTCACGCATCAGTGTTAGTATTATATTATTTTTAAAACGAAATCAATTTGTTTCATACAATACACATTCACTAAGACAATTATTTACAGATAAACATGAAGCGAACTAGCTATTGTTTGTGAAGAAATATTTGAGAGGCTTAAATAATTCCCAGTCTTTTTGTTCTCTAAGTAATTGAAGAAATAAATAATAATTCAGATTTATTACCAGCACAAATGATGGATTTAATTGTATATTGAATAATAATTGTTTCATAAAATAAATTTGATATCCTTGAGTGTAACAAGAGAAGAAACCTCTTTATTTTCCTACGTTTGTATATTAAACAAAAAGATAAATCATGCTTAACATAAAGCTATAATACCTGAGAAATAAGAAGTTACTAGATTTATGACATTTAATAAACATAATGGAAAATTTAGCAAATTACACATCGTCGTTTCAATACTCTTTACATAACATTACACTATATATAATGTTAACCGTTCGTTTAATATCATCTAATTCATATCTAGTTAGAGGTTAACGTTTATTCTTGATTTTAAGTTGCACAATAACTTGGAAACTTGGAATTCTTGTATGAATTCGCATTTTGTGTTAATCCTCATTTAGAAGAAAAGCAATCTGTGAAACTAAGTAATAGAAGTAGCATATTATTAAATAAATATTCTAGAGACAAATAAAATTAAAATTTTATTCAACCTTGAAATTATTAAGTATTTAACAAAGAAAATCCTAAATAAAAGTATGATTCCATCTCTTTGACTTGTGAGATTAAATGCTTGTGAGTTGGAAAAAAAACATGACTACAAATTTTCACAAATATTATGTTTATTTTTTCAACGACAAATTTTCCGCATTCAGTGATACACGAGCTACAATAATTAACCTAGTTCTGGGTAAGAGTACTTCCTCTACTTATGCATTATAAAGGTGCGTAAATTTCATAATGTTTTTAAATATTAAAAAATACTGCTCAGATTCATTACCCAAGAGTAAAGGTAAACTGAAACAGGGGAGAGTGTTGAGTTCTTTCTTCTTGACCTAGATATAAAATGTGTTTTGTTACAACAAAAAAATATATTCTAGTAGGTATTATAGCAGATATAAAAGTTATTACATACAGTATACAAAGAGATAATTAACCAAATTTATGAGTACTGTTCAGCTTTATACTATTCAATTCCTCAAGCCAACCACCGATTATTTACTGTGGGCATTCTCTTTACTTTGTCACATTTTAGAAAAACCAAACTGTAAAATCGTTGTGTCTAGAATTCAAAACCATGATCTCACATACTGATCATTTAAGCTACACCTTAAACCCCTTAACTAACAGAACAATTAGGAATAGTTAATGTTTTCACAATATTTGAGTAATTATATTACTATCTTAGAATAATCAATTAGGCCCTACTGATATTTTAGTGAGATTCATTTCGGTTAATTACATATTTAAATCAAACCCTTGATGAATTCCCTTTTCAATAAAGTTGTTGTAAGATAAAATGACGTCGCTTACGTAATCATGATCTTACTACGAAAATACTGTGTTTGTTTGCTTGAACTCAACGAACAATTCCGCACTAAATTATTACCTGAATGGAAACTTTTACATATATCAAGATTTAAGCTACGGTGTTTTCACCGCCAACTTATTGTATGTATGAAGTATTTTCGCTGTATAAAATTGGCACTGATACAACAACCTGTGTGTACATGCCGCACAGAGTTACAACCTTGATTTCGCAATATATTACAGATTGCGATTATTATTTTTTTTATAAATTTACTATCTCATTTTGGACAATACTTCTCACCATTTTGTATAGTTTTATATTTTCTTTCTATATATAATGTAATCGGAAGAGATTATTTAGATAAATTCACAACAATTTTGAAGTTTCTTGTAAGTCTGTCTGCAGCGATAATATAGAAACTTTGGGTTTTATAGTGAAATGCAGTAAAATAAATTTCGTATTGAGGGAGGAGATTTTACAAAAAAACTAATCTATCGCATAACGTCATTAACAAAACTTATTGCCTTCTACTGAAAACTGTATGATTGTTATTTGTTTCGGGAGAACACCCAATAAACAGTAATAATCAGCTCCACCAATTTTAATGAAATGTTGGTTAAAAGTATAGTTATTACACAAAAAGTTAAAATATATAGGTAATATGTAATTATTGGTGTTGAATATTTGACAGTATTCGAAAATACATTATTGGCTATGACCTTTTTATTTGTTGTCAAAGATATGTAAGGTTATATTACACAAAGAATTTTAATATGCACGTTCCTTTGTAATTAAGTATCTTACAAGATGAACAATACACGAAATGTGAACACAAAGTGTACAAATGGCCGGCATTTTAACATTCTTTTTTTATATTTCTAATTTTCGATAGAGATCTTTATGCAGACATTATAGTCCACTATACCAAATCTCAAGTCTTTAAAACCACACGACATAGAATAAAGCACCTGCTACAAGTTCTGAGCTTGCTGTAAATCTGGCAGTTTGTCGGAATTTACAACCCTTAAATAACCCCACAGGGAAGAGCAAACAAACTGCGGAGGAGCTTGCGTTTGTTGAAATATTAACAGAAGTATCTTTCTTGTGTTCTCCACACTATACAGAGTGTCCACCAAATAATGTGAACTATCGCTACTTTTAAAGTCATACAATTAATATACAATCAAAACCTACGTTCTTGTCTTAAAATGTGATAGTTTTCTTTCTTGACACAACCTTAAGTAATTAAACAGGATTTTTATTATAATCAAAAGTTTATTGCAAATCTATTTATTTTCAAAACTGACGTCTTACCAGTGAGACTTTTGTTGTTATTCAAAAATAAAATTGGCAAAATATTTATTTAATTACTTCAACATGTCCTCAATGTATCACAATAAAGGAGTACAGTTATAGTATTCCAAAGGTACTCCACATAGATCTTAAATTTTTTCTTTTAGTTTTGTGATAAATCCTCCTCTTTTACTTTTGTGATAAATCCTCCTCTTTTACTTTTTCTACCAGGAAACGCTTTGAACAGCTGTTGTGCTCTTTCAATCCTGACTCCAATATATTATGTGAGGGTCACATGTTTTCATGTGAACTTATTATTGTTTTTTAATTGCTATTCCCAATGTTTATTTTGCGACTGGAAAACAAACGAGCAACAAGTAAAATAGGATTCTTACGTAAATTATACAACGATTTACCTGTTTGAATTACATTATGGTAAATTGGTTGTTAAATTTAATAAAACAAATTATTGCTAAATTTATTTCAATAGGCAGCACGACAGTATCTATCCTTTGTATTTACAGTAGCCTCAGACTAGGATTGTTTCTGGTGTAAGGGGTGTGTCCTCCCTTCTACCTACTTCCCTAGCCTGACTTAACGGTACAGTCCATTCCAAGAAAACTAGGTACAAAAAATTACTCTTTACCTACATTTAATTCCTAAAGTTACAACTTTGTGACAGTGTTTTGTAAACGTTTTATTCCATTTTACGCCGATAACAGAAACGAAAGTAGGGTAATTATGTATATAGAAGCATTCGATGTCTATATTATTTTATTGGGGATGTACCGCTATTTATACCTCTCCACCCCAGACATATTCCTACCTTGAGGATACTGTAACACATTTTTAATTCCCTTTATACTTTGTGGTCATCACGCTTGGTGAATCTGTGAATACATTGCAGTACTTTACAACTGCCACAAAACATTTTCATATTTTATTTCCTTTATTATACTTTATATTTATATTGCTAATATTGATATTATTAGGTTTGTCTACAGATTATCTTACATCCTTACATAGACGACAGACGAGAGACATGGTTCCAAAATTATAATTCACTGGACCTCAAAACGGATGTGTCACCATAACTCGACTGATCACATAACATTCTCTATACTACTTATACTATACTGAGAAAATACAAATAACGTAAAAAATAATGGTATAAATAAATTTTGTAAATACAAAACATTTATGCTTCATAGATCAATAAGAGTAATTGTAATAATAAGTAAACAAAAATGCTAACGGTATTTTTACCAAGCGCGAACACACACGGGTGCCAACATACAGGCGTAATGTTATAACTTAGCTTTACGTCAACGGAAACCGACTTAAAACTAAAACAGGCGTAAAAAAGCGGTGATATTGGTTTAAAACACGAACCTAAATTCAAAATGTTTATAAATTACGCCCAACTTCTATTTTACACCCCCTCTTGAGCTATTTGGAAAACTAATGTTCTTATAAGGCCCCGAATTAAGTAATAATGATGTTTGTCAACTAGCATCATGTTGACAATTAATTTGTTATTTTAAATTCTAGATATATGACTACTCAACGGTTTCGGATGCATTTGAATTATTTCCTTTACTTTTTGATAGATAGTAATTTAACAATCAATATAATTACATTTTAAACCTAGAGCTGTGATTTTATATGACATTATTTTGTAAAACAAAAGCAAGAAAGCTATAAATATTGTACAAGGATGTTTCCAAATAGTAACAGAGTTGTGGAGAGTTTCACTGCTGAAATATTTACAAGTAGAAAACCTTAAGGGTGTTGTTTTAGTGGAGTTAAAAGGGTCAAGTTGTCGCCGTGTTATAAATACATGTACAAGTTTGTACACCTTAACAACTTCATACACAACTTTGACTCTATTGTGAAACTTAAATTCCAAAACAGCGCTTAGAACTTTAAGTAATTTTCCTTGTTATGCTTTGACGTCTATTACAATTACAACATAAAATGTATGGTTTGATTCTTTTATAACTTTGTGTAAAAATATTTAATTATACTATTACGTTTTTTTTTTAAGATTAACAAAATTAATTAAAATTACATTAAAATTTACAAATTATTGTAGTTTCTAGAATATGGAAACGAATTGATTACATTAAAAGTTTAGTGTGACATAACACCTGGTAGGTTAACCTGACCTATATACGATTAAAAATAATCCTAAAGTTCAAAACTGAAGAAAAGTATACTGTTTATACTTTACAAACTAAACTGGAGCAGTCATTTATTATTGCCTATTGAGTGTATAACTACTTATTGCACGTTTCGATGGAATTGACTTCCTGTACCCTTTTCTAAGCTAAAGTGTTTATTTTTTGAGGGAACGTGATAGAGTCAGACTTTTTTGAGGGGCATTTCAAACGATCGGCGTGTATGTCGAGTTATCTGCACAGGAACTAAATGTCCCTACTTTGTTTCTACAAGGCTTTGGAATATGACTTATTTTTCTTACATTCCAATTCTCAAGAATGGATTACTAAGACATACTATTATTGTGGATTGGGTAAAAGTATCTTAATTCTCTGCCTGCATGTATGTCGAGTTATCTGCACAGGAAATAAATGTCCCTACTTTGTTTCTACAAGGCTTTGGAATATGACTGATTTTTCTTACATTCCAATTCTCAAGAATGGATTACTAAGACATACTATTATTGTGGATTGGGTAAAAGTATCTTAATTCTCCGCCTGCGTGTATGTCGAGTTATCTCCACAGGAACTAAATGTCCCTACTTTGTTTCTACAAGGCTTTGGAATATGACTTATTTTTCTTACATTCCAATTCTTAAGAATGGATTACTAAGACATACTATTATTGCGGATTGGGTAAAGCATCTTAATTCTCCGCCTGCGTGTATGTCGAGTTATCTCCACAGGAACTAAATGTCCCTACTTTGTTTCTACAAGGCTTTGGAATATGACTTATTTTTCTTACATTCCCATTCTCAAGAATGGATTTCCAAGACATACTATTATTGTGGATTGGGTAAAAGTATCTTAGTTATCTGCTTGCGTGTATGTCGAGTTATCTGCACAGGAACTAAATGTCCCTACTTTGTTTCTACAAGGCTTTGGAATATGACTTATTTTTCTTACATTCCAATTCTTAAGAATGGATTACTAAGACATACTATTATTGCGGATTGGGTAAAGCATCTTAATTCTCCGCCTGCGTGTATGTCGAGTTATCTGCACAGGAACTAAATGTCCCTACTTTGTTTCTACAAGGCTTTGGAATATGACTTATTTTTCTTACATTCCCATTCTCAATAATGGATTTCCAAGACATACTATTATTGTGGATTGGGTAAAAGTATCTTAGTTATCTGCTTGCGTGTATGTCGAGTTATCTGCACAGGAACTAAATGTCCCTACTTTGTTTCTACAAGGCTTTGGAATATGACTTATTTATCTTACATTCCAATTCTCAAGAATGGATTACTAAGACATACTATTATTGTGGATTGGGTAAAAGTATCTTAATTCTCAGCCTGCATGTATGTCGAGTTATCTGCACAGGAACTAAATGTCCCTACTTTGTTTCTACAAGGCTTTGGAATATGACTTATTTTTCTTACATTCCAATTCTCAAGAATGGATTACTAAGACATATTATTATTGTGGATTGGGTAAAAGTATCTTAATTCTCCGCCTGCATGTATGTCGAGTTATCTGCACAGGAACTAAATGTCCCTACTTTGTTTCTACAAGGCTTTGGAATATGACTTATTTTTCTTACATTCCAATTCTCAAGAATGGATTACTAAGACATACTATTATTGTGGATTGGGTAAAAGTATCTTAATTCTCCGCCTGCATGTATGTCGAGTTATCTACACAGGAACTAAATGTCCCTACTTTGTTTCTACAAGGCTTTGGAATATGACTTATTTTTCTTACATTCCAATTTTCAAGAATGGATTACTAAGACATACTATTATTGCGGATTGGGTAAAACCATCTTAATTCTCCGCCTGCATGTATGTCGAGTTATCTGCACAGGAACTAAATGTCCCTACTTTGTTTCTACAAGGCTTTGGAATATGACTTATTTTTCTTACATTCCAATTCTCAAGAATGGATTACTAAGACATACTATTATTGTGGATTGGGTAAAAGTATCTTACTTCTCCGCCTGCATGTATGTCGAGTTATCTGCACAGGAACTAAATGTCCCTACTTTGTTTCTACAAGGCTTTGGAATATGACTTATTTTTCTTACATTCCAATTCTCAAGAATGGATTACTAAGACATACTATTATTGTGGATTGGGTAAAAGTATCTTAATTCTCAGCCTGCATGTATGTCGAGTTATCTGCACAGGAACTAAATGTCCCTACTTTGTTTCTACAAGGCTTTGGAATATGACTTATTTTTCTTACATTCCAATTCTCAAGAATGGATTACTAAGACATACTATTATTGTGGATTGGGTAAAAGTATCTTAATTCTCCGCCTGCATGTATGTCGAGTTATCTGCACAGGAACTAAATGTCCCTACTTTGTTTCTACAAGGCTTTGGAATATGACTTATTTTTCTTACATTCCAATTCTCAAGAATGGATTACTAAGACATACTATTATTGTGGATTGGGTAAAAGTATCTTAATTCTCCGCCTGCATGTATGTCGAGTTATTTGCACAGGAACTAAATGTCCCTACTTTGTTTCTACAAGGCTTTGGAATATGACTTATTTTTCTTACATTCCAATTCTCAAGAATGGATTCCTAAGACATACTATTATTGCGGATTGGGTAAAACCATCTTAATTCTCCGCCTGCGTGTATGTCGAGTTATCTGCACAGGAAATAAATGTCCCTACTTTGTTTCTACAAGGCTTTGGAATATGACTTATTTTTCTTACATTCCAATTCTCAAGAATGGATTTCCAAGACATACTATTATTGTGGATTGGTTAAAAGTATCTTAATTCTCCGCCTGCGTGTATGTCGAGTTATCTGCACAGGAACTAAATGTCCCTACTTTGTTTCTACAAGGCTTTGGAATATGATTTATTTTTCTTACATTCCAATTCTCAAGAATGGATTACTAAGACATACTATTATTGTGGATTGGGTAAAAGTATCTTAATTCTCCGCCTGCATGTATGTCGAGTTATCTGCACAGGAAATAAATGTCCCTACTTTGTTTCTACAAGGCTTTGGAATATGACTTATTTTTCTTACATTCCAATTCTCAAGAATGGATTTCCAAGACATACTATTATTGTGGATTGGTTAAAAGTATCTTAATTCTCCGCCTGCGTGTATGTCGAGTTATCTGCACAGGAACTAAATGTCCCTACTTTGTTTCTACAAGGCTTTGGAATATGACTTATTTTTCTTACATTCCAATTCTCAAGAATGGATTACTAAGACATACTATTATTGCGGATTGGGTAAAACCATCTTAATTCTCCGCCTGCGTGTATGTCGAGTTATCTGCACAGGAAATAAATGTCCATACTTTGTTTCTACTTTGCTTTGGAATATGACTTATTTTTCTTACATTCCAATTCTCAAGAATTGATTACTAAGACATACTATTATTGCGGATTGGGTAAAACCATCTTAATTCTCCGCCTGCGTGTATGTCGAGTTATCTGCACAGGAAATAAATGTCCATACTTTGTTTCTACTTTGCTTTGGAATATGACTTATTTTTCTTACATTCCAATTCTCAAGAATGGATTACTAAGACATACTATTACTGCGGATTGGGTAAAACCATCTTAATTCTCCGCCTGCGTGTATGTCGAGTTATCTACACAGGAACTAAATGTCCCTACTTTGTTTCTACAAGGCTTTGGAATATGACTTATTTTTCTTACATTCCAATTCTCAAGAATGGATTACTAAGACATACTATTATTGTGGATTGGGTAAAAGTATCTTACTTCTCCGCCTGCATGTATGTCGAGTTATCTGCACAGGAACTAAATGTCCCTACTTTGTTTCTACAAGGCTTTGGAATATGACTTATTTTTCTTACATTCCAATTCTCAAGAATGGATTACTAAGACATACTATTATTGTGGATTGGGTAAAAGTATCTTAATTCTCAGCCTGCATGTATGTCGAGTTATCTGCACAGGAACTAAATGTCCCTACTTTGTTTCTACAAGGCTTTGGAATATGACTTATTTTTCTTACATTCCAATTCTCAAGAATGGATTACTAAGACATACTATTATTGTGGATTGGGTAAAAGTATCTTAATTCTCCGCCTGCATGTATGTCGAGTTATCTGCACAGGAACTAAATGTCCCTACTTTGTTTCTACAAGGCTTTGGAATATGACTTATTTTTCTTACATTCCAATTCTCAAGAATGGATTACTAAGACATACTATTATTGTGGATTGGGTAAAAGTATCTTAATTCTCCGCCTGCATGTATGTCGAGTTATTTGCACAGGAACTAAATGTCCCTACTTTGTTTCTACAAGGCTTTGGAATATGACTTATTTTTCTTACATTCCAATTCTCAAGAATGGATTCCTAAGACATACTATTATTGCGGATTGGGTAAAACCATCTTAATTCTCCGCCTGCGTGTATGTCGAGTTATCTGCACAGGAAATAAATGTCCCTACTTTGTTTCTACAAGGCTTTGGAATATGACTTATTTTTCTTACATTCCAATTCTCAAGAATGGATTTCCAAGACATACTATTATTGTGGATTGGTTAAAAGTATCTTAATTCTCCGCCTGCGTGTATGTCGAGTTATCTGCACAGGAACTAAATGTCCCTACTTTGTTTCTACAAGGCTTTGGAATATGATTTATTTTTCTTACATTCCAATTCTCAAGAATGGATTACTAAGACATACTATTATTGTGGATTGGGTAAAAGTATCTTAATTCTCCGCCTGCATGTATGTCGAGTTATCTGCACAGGAAATAAATGTCCCTACTTTGTTTCTACAAGGCTTTGGAATATGACTTATTTTTCTTACATTCCAATTCTCAAGAATGGATTTCCAAGACATACTATTATTGTGGATTGGTTAAAAGTATCTTAATTCTCCGCCTGCGTGTATGTCGAGTTATCTGCACAGGAACTAAATGTCCCTACTTTGTTTCTACAAGGCTTTGGAATATGACTTATTTTTCTTACATTCCAATTCTCAAGAATGGATTACTAAGACATACTATTATTGCGGATTGGGTAAAACCATCTTAATTCTCCGCCTGCGTGTATGTCGAGTTATCTGCACAGGAAATAAATGTCCATACTTTGTTTCTACTTTGCTTTGGAATATGACTTATTTTTCTTACATTCCAATTCTCAAGAATTGATTACTAAGACATACTATTATTGCGGATTGGGTAAAACCATCTTAATTCTCCGCCTGCGTGTATGTCGAGTTATCTGCACAGGAAATAAATGTCCATACTTTGTTTCTACTTTGCTTTGGAATATGACTTATTTTTCTTACATTCCAATTCTCAAGAATGGATTACTAAGACATACTATTACTGCGGATTGGGTAAAACCATCTTAATTCTCCGCCTGCGTGTATGTCGAGTTATCTGCACAGGAAATAAATGTCCATACTTTGTTTCTACAAGGCTTTGGAATATGACTTATTTTTCTTACATTCCAATTCTCAAGAATGGATTACTAAGACATACTATTACTGCGGATTGGGTAAAACCATCTTAATTCTCCGCCTGCGTGTATGTCGAGTTATCTGCACAGGAAATAAATGTCCATACTTTGTTTCTACAAGGCTTTGGAATATGACTTATTTTTCTTACATTCCAATTCTCAAGAATGGATTACTAAGACATACTATTATTGTGGAATGGGTAAAAGTATCTTAATTCTCCGCCTGCATGTATGTCGAGTTATCTGCACAGGAACTAAATGTCCCTACTTTGTTTCTACAAGGCTTTGGAATATGACTTATTTTTCTTACATTCCAATTCTCAAGAATGGATTACTAAGACATACTATTATTGTGGATTGGGTAAAAGTATCTTAATTCTCCGCCTGCATGTATGTCGAGTTATCTGCACAGGAACTAAATGTCCCTACTTTGTTTCTACAAGGCTTTGGAATATGACTTATTTTTCTTACATTCCAATTCTCAAGAATGGATTACTAAGACATACTATTATTGTGGATTGGGTAAAAGTATCTTAATTCTCAGCCTGCATGTATGTCGAGTTATCTGCACAGGAACTAAATGTCCCTACTTTGTTTCTACAAGGCTTTGGAATATGACTTATTTTTCTTACATTCCAATTCTCAAGAATGGATTACTAAGACATACTATTATTGTGGATTGGGTAAAAGTATCTTAATTCTCCGCCTGCATGTATGTCGAGTTATCTGCACAGGAACTAAATGTCCCTACTTTGTTTCTACAAGGCTTTGGAATATGACTTATTTTTCTTACATTCCAATTCTCAAGAATGGATTACTAAGACATACTATTATTGTGGATTGGGTAAAAGTATCTTAATTCTCCGCCTGCATGTATGTCGAGTTATCTGCACAGGAACTAAATGTCCCTACTTTGTTTCTACAAGGCTTTGGAATATGACTTATTTTTCTTACATTCCAATTTTCAAGAATGGATTACTAAGACATACTATTATTGCGGATTGGGTAAAACCATCTTAATTCTCCGCCTGCATGTATGTCGAGTTATCTGCACAGGAACTAAATGTCCCTACTTTGTTTCTACAAGGCTTTGGAATATGACTTATTTTTCTTACATTCCAATTCTCAAGAATGGATTACTAAGACATACTATTATTGCGGATTGGGTAAAACCATCTTAATTCTCCGCCTGCATGTATGTCGAGTTATCTGCACAGGAACTAAATGTCCCTACTTTGTTTCTACAAGGCTTTGGAATATGACTTATTTTTTTTACATTCCAATTCTCAAGAATGGATTACTAAGACATACTATTATTGCGGATTGGGTAAAACCATCTTAATTCTCCGCCTGCGTGTATGTCGAGTTATCTGCACAGGAAATAAATGTCCCTACTTTGTTTCTACAAGGCTTTGGAATATGACTTATTTTTCTTACATTCCAATTCTCAAGAATGGATTTCCAAGACATACTATTATTGTGGATTCGTTAAAAGTATCTTAATTCTCCGCCTGCGTGTATGTCGAGTTATCTGCACAGGAACTAAATGTCCCTACTTTGTTTCTACAAGGCTTTGGAATATGACTTATTTTTCTTACATTCCAATTCTCAAGAATGGATTACTAAGACATACTATTATTGCGGATTGGGTAAAACCATCTTAATTCTCCGCCTGCGTGTATGTCGAGTTATCTGCACAGGAAATAAATGTCCCTACTTTGTTTCTACAAGGCTTTGGAATATGACTTATTTTTCTTACATTCCAATTCTCAAGAATGGATTTCCAAGACATACTATTATTGTGGATTCGTTAAAAGTATCTTAATTCTCCGCCTGCGTGTATGTCGAGTTATCTGCACAGGAACTAAATGTCCCTACTTTGTTTCTACAAGGCTTTGGAATATGACTTATTTTTCTTACATTCCAATTCTCAAGAATGGATTACTAAGACATACTATTATTGCGGATTGGGTAAAACCATCTTAATTCTCCGCCTGCGTGTATGTCGAGTTATCTGCACAGGAAATAAATGTCCATACTTTGTTTCTACTTTGCTTTGGAATATGACTTATTTTTCTTACATTCCAATTCTCAAGAATGGATTACTAAGACATACTATTATTGCGGATTGGGTAAAACCATCTTAATTCTCCGCCTGCGTGTATGTCGAGTTATCTGCACAGGAAATAAATGTCCATACTTTGTTTCTACTTTGCTTTGGAATATGACTTATTTTTCTTACATTCCAATTCTCAAGAATGGATTACTAAGACATACTATTACTGCGGATTGGGTAAAACCATCTTAATTCTCCGCCTGCGTGTATGTCGAGTTATCTGCACAGGAAATAAATGTCCATACTTTGTTTCTACTTTGCTTTGGAATATGACTTATTTTTCTTACATTCCAATTCTCAAGAATGGATTACTAAGGCATACTATTATTGCGGATTGGGTAAAACTATCTTAATTCTCCGCCTGCGTGTATGTCGAGTTATCTGCACAGGAAATAAATGTCCATACTTTGTTTCTACTTTGCTTTTAAATATGACTTATTTTTCTTACATTCCAATTCTCAAGAATGGATTACTAAGACATACTATTATTGCGGATTGGGTAAAACCATCTTAATTCTCCGCCTGCGTGTATGTCGAGTTATCTGCACAGGAAATAAATGTCCATACTTTGTTTCTACTTTGCTTTGGAATATGACTTATTTTTCTTACATTCCAATTCTCAAGAATGGATTACTAAGACATACTATTATTGCGGATTGGGTAAAACCATCTTAATTCTCCGCCTGCGTGTATGTCGAGTTATCTGCACAGGAAATAAATGTCCATACTTTGTTTCTACTTTGCTTTGGAATATGACTTATTTTTCTTACATTCCAATTCTCAAGAATGGATTACTAAGACATACTATTATTGCGGATTGGGTAAAACCATCTTAATTCTCCGCCTGCGTGTATGTCGAGTTATCTGCACAGGAAATAAATGTCCATACTTTGTTTCTACTTTGCTTTGGAATATGACTTATTTTTCTTACATTCCAATTCTCAAGAATGGATTACTAAGGCATACTATTATTGCGGATTGGGTAAAACCATCTTAATTCTCCGCCTGCGTGTATGTCGAGTTATCTGCATAGGAAATAAATGTCCATACTTTGTTTCTACTTTGCTTTGGAATATGACTTTTTTTTCTTACATTCCAATTCTCAAGAATGGATTTCCAAGACATACTATTATTGCGGATTGGGTAAAACCATCTTAATTCTCCGCCTGCGTGTATGTCGAGTTATCTCCACAGGAACTAAATGTCCCTACTTTGTTTCTACAAGGCTTTGGAATAACACTTACTTTTCTTATATTCTAAATATCAAGAATGGATTACTAAGACTAACTATTATTGTGGATTGGGTAAACGGTTCTTATTTCTCCGCCTTTATGAATAGATTATCCTAACAAAACATCCACATCCCCAAATCGATTTTGTATTAATTAAGTAGTTTTCACCTTGATCCTATTAATACCAGTAAGGTTTATTTTATTTGGTTGAAAATCTAATACTGTAGGTCATCTATTGTAAATCAAAATTTACGATTTTGAGTAAATTTATTACCTTTTATATAACACTCCCTCAAGGGCTCGTTTGTAGAGACTAGAGACTATGAATATGACATAGGTCTTCGTGCTTGATCCACGCATTCTTCAAGTAGCCTTATCGCTAAAGGTTTCTGTTATTCACCTTTCCAATCAGATATTCTTGACCAATTGTGGTTCTCTTCTTATAGTACAGTGAAATAAGACGAAAATGGTGGTGAAAAGTGTTGTATCAATTAAGTGCATTTTTTAATATTTTTTTTTCGATTTTATGCATAAAGATGAGACGGCAACTAATTTTGTGAGTTTTTTTTGTGCAGGGCTTCGCGATAAAAGTGGCAAAAAACGCATTGTTGACGTTTTTCGAGTGCATCGCTTCACTATTTATTTAATATCTCCGGCACCAGAGGTCGTGGAAAAATTTTTAAAAATGGAACATGACCATGATGAAATAGACTATCGATCCATAAGGTAGGATTACTTAAAAAATTCATCATAACCCACAAAAAACCATTTCTCGCATTTTTTTTATTTTTTTTACTTAATTAGCGATATTTAAAGGAAAAATGGTTGAATTTTTTTTTTAATTTGGGAAAACATGTATAAATGACAGTTAATGATTTTATACCATTTTCATAATAAGTAGGAAAACTATTATTGTTAAAACTAAATACATCTGCCATAGTAGAAGTTACAAGAGGTGAAATAATGTATGCAAATGTACATGTTTTATAACTCTCTTGTGTTTATAACAGCTGTTTTGTGTCGTACGTTATAATCGATTGTAAATTTTTCGGAGGAATTCAGTTAGATAATAGATCGATATTGCATCTGTTTTTAGAATCTTAGCAAGGAAGAATAACACAAACGGTCAACTGGCATACAAATGTTGCTACAAGATTTATTTTGACAATGCATTACAATACATGTTAGGACATCTAATATTTTGTCTGAAGAGAATCCCTTTCTTGGAATATGAGTCATGGGTGTGACAAAAAAAAGATATCTGAGAAATAAATAAGTTTATCAATAACACAGCAATGTTAAGTTATATGTTCAACATGTTTCCCTCCATTGATCGACAACATACTACATTCGCCTAATCATTGCAGTGACCATGTTGTTACATTGGTCATGGGTAACCTCCCCAAGAACAGATAGTTTGTATGTATGTTGCAGGCATCTTGCAACTGGTGTAAAGCACTATTCTCTTTACAGTCCCCACAGATACGTGTCACAAAGCGTGTGGTCAGGACTTCGGTAGGGATAGGGGAATTCTGTTCCTCGAAACACAAGCGATCCAGGAAATATTTTATGAAGTTAGAGTGTTACCAGGCGACTTAAATTTAAGAAAAGGCGGAACCAACTGGTAACAATGTTTAGAAAATAAAAAAAGACAAAGACAAATTTTGAAATTAACAAGGCTCAAATTTATTAAATAAAAAAAGAAATTTCGACGGATCAGATTTTACCATTTACAAAGCTGAAAAAAATTCTAAGTTAAATTGCTATAAGCAAAAGCTTAATAATTAAAAGATTACAATTAATCTTTTAAACAAAAAATTATACGCCCTTAAAGTAAAAGATAAAAAATAAAAAAATATATATTAATGATTAAACTCTGATATTTATCCCCCCTTTTGTTTATATAAACTCTTACAAAATTTAACAATAAAAAAAAGAAAAGATTCTATAAGTAAGATTTATATTTTAAATTCAAAAGTTATATTAATTCTAACAAGTTCATTATTAAATTAATTATTACATATCATGATTTTGTTTGTAAAATTTCTTAAGTACTAAATTGGCCAATATATATATTTTTAAATAAAAAAGAATTTGTTTATAACATGAGAAGATTTTAAAACAGTGAAAATTTGAATATTGTAATTTTTTTTTAAATTGACGTCAATTTTTATTATTATTAATTTTGAAATAACCTCTTTGAGGCTGTCAGGACCGAAAAGTTTGCATGCAGCACCACCCAAGTATGTTTTAGATTATAAATAGTTACATATAATTACATTTAGACAACAAGAAACATATTTTACTAGACAGAGTTCAGTGGATGAACAAAAAATATATATATTTAAATAAACAGTTTTCTAAAGTCAGTTTTCAGAAGAAAGCCACTTTTGTGCACTAGTAATTTTTTAGAGTTCTTGGATCAAACATGTCTTAGTGAACAGGCAGAAACATTGATGTAGAGATTATTTTGCTGTAGTAAGCAAAATTAAACAGGTTTGCTCTCTTTCTCCGACCAGCTTTTGCTGAAGCAAAAGACACGTTTACTAGAATTTGTGCAAACTCAGACATGTTGTAGAACAAGATTCTTTTATTGAAATATCTGGTTATTTCGTCAAAATTAGAGAATATTGATTGCATTACAGAAATTCATTAAGTTTATAATTAAATGCTTCTTAGATGGTCATAAAGCTGTATATAAGTACTTTGATTTTGTTTAAAATAAAACTTGTATGAAACTTAGAAAATCCGTAAAAATCTGTAAAACAAGTATTCTGGTCTAGAAAAGATTTCTTTAATTAGCATTTTGACATGTTTAAAAAAGATATTCTGATTGTTTAATGTTTGCTACCAGTTTGTTCTAATTTCACATAACTGCTCAAAACTTAAAGTCTGACTGTTTGAGGTTTCTGTAAACCTGTTTTAAGAAATAAAAATTTTATAATTATTTAGTTTCTGAAAAATTTTGAATAATAAATAAAACATCAAATACATATCTTAATGAATAAAGCTTAAAACACTAACAAAATTTTATAATATAGTAAAATCTGTAAAATGGGTTACCTGGAATCCTCTTGAAAGAGCTCGCGAAACATATGCCGTTATTTACGAAAAATTTAACAAACTTTATTTTACTTTGTACACAAAAAAACACATCACTGAACTTTTTATTTGTTGTTTAAAGAAACTTATTACTTCTGAATTTTTGTGAATTTAATTTAGACTGACACATGGTTGAATTATTAGACTACATTTTACGAAGACCAAGACAGGAGTGAATACGTTTTTATTTAAGCCAGGCTCGCTGTGTCTTATCGTTAGCGGCTGAACCTTGTTCCTAGAGCGAGACAGAGAAGGTCAGCTGATCGTTTTAGCTATCACTAATCAAGGGAACGGAGTCCGCTAGACGAGAATTTACGGTTGATAATGTTGATGCAGATTTATTTTATGTAGTGAGTGTGAGTTGAGGTTTTGAATGCTACAGCTCTCCCCCCCCCGAAAGACGGAGTTAGGGTGGAAAAAGAAAAGGGGGCCAGAAGGGCCTCCCGTAAATTTTTGAAAAAGGAGAGAGAGAGTGTGTGCGTGAAGAGGTGAATAAAAAATTTTTTTTCTCTCAGACAGGTGTTTTAGACCTCAAGGAGAAAGAAGAAAAAAAAACTTAAGACTAACATGCATAGCGAGTGACACACTAATTATGTGTAGTTCGACAGAACCGGTCAGTATACCTCCACCAAGATAAACAACAAAAAACAAATACACCAAACTTAACTATTTAATAAGGAAATGGACTCACTATGTCCTCGTCTGAAGACGTTATTGTAACGAAGAAACAGAAGAGTTCATGACGCTCTCTATATTCTCGTCGCATCGATTACACCCTCGGAGTGCTCGATGTTATGATATGTCTGGATAGGGAAACATGTCAGGTACATGTAGCGGCCATTGCCGTCAAGTGGAATCTCATAGTTGATCAGACTATGGGTTGAAATCGTCAAGTCCGGGAAACAGTGAGATATATCACTGGACAAAGAAAGTCAAGATCTCTTCGCCTGCAAACATCCATATAGATTACGGCACGGAGGGGCTCTAGGAAGAGCTCAAACCCACCGACCCAAACATACAGATGCGCATTTGGCTTAGAGGAAATACGGCTTGGTTCCGTATTTTGTTATGTTCTGCAGTGCACGGAAAGAAGACTACCAGCTAACGATTTGTGCGGGACAAGAAAGATCAGAAAGAAAAATAAATCGTAAAGGAGAAGGTTATAGAATTTTTTTTAGTATTTAATTTATATGATGAGGTTTGAGTTGCTCGACGTGTGCTTTTTTAATGAAACGAGTTGAATTGGCGAAAGAAAGCGCAACGGTAACCGGAGTAAGAAAATCAATGATCCGGAAAGGGCCTGACCATCGAGGCATCAATTTAGCAGCTCGCTTGTCTATGGCGGAGCTCAGAGGGTGTGTTTTACACCAGACAAGATCATTGATTTTATACAGATGAGGCTTCCTGAATTTGTTATAGGTCCTTTCGACCTTTTGGTGCGCTTTCATTATATTGTCTTTGGCCTGGCGCCAAATTTGTGAGGGATTAGTATTAGGTTTTGGGAGGAGATCATGTATGTTCCAGCTGAGACTCAGTGATGTATTGGGGAGAAAGGTAAAAAGAATACTAAAAGGTGTTGCTTTAAGAGTCTCATGATGCGCAAAATTGAAGGCCAGCTGAAGCCAGCAAAGGGAGTCGTCCCAAGAGGATTGATTTTTGGAGTGATAGGCGATGAGGGCTGCCTTAAGGTTTCTGTTGAGTCTTTCCGCATTATTAGGTTGGGGGTGATAAGGAGATAAAGTTGCATGTTTAATACCGCGAGAAAAACAAAAGTTGTGGAAGACATGTGATACAAAGCATTGTGCATTGTCAGAGATTATTATCTTTGGAAATCCGAAATTTTGAAAAATGTTTTGGCTTAAGGCCTTAATTGTACTGTGGGAAGTTGCATCTCTGACAGGCATGAGCCAGGTGAATTTTGAGAACTGGTCAACTGCGACCAGTATCATGTTATAGCCCTGTTTTGTCCTGGGAAGCTGTCCGACGTAGTCAATATGTAATTTTTCCATGGGACGATTGGGGACCGTTGAGGCAAGATATCCTAATTTAGAGTTATGAGCAGGTTTGCTTACAGCGCACACCGAACAAGCTCGCACTTTAGAAGTGACATCCTGTTTTAGAGTTGGCCAATAAAAATTCTCCTTTACCTTAAACAAAGTTTTAAGTATTCCAAGATGACCACCCACAACGGAGTCGTGATGGTAATTGATTACCAGGTCGACTAAGGACTGAGGTAAATAAATTCTGGTGGGCTTTTCCAAATGATTTTTCAGGCAAAGTACACCTTTACTTAAACAGTACTTCTCCGAAGAGATGTTCTGTTCAAGGTCGGCAATGATATTTTTCAAAATAGGGTCGGCCTTCTTATGAGTCTGGATGTCATGAAAAGCTAGAGGAAAATTTGTGAGGAGACTGGTACATGAAAAGGTGGCATTCTCTTCGTTGAAACTTTCTGGTTCGAACATGCGCGAGAGGGAGTCTGCTATGATATTTTGAGTTCCTCTTATGTGCGCTACCTTAAATTTCAATAAAGTCAACTTGGCAATCCATCGGCCTAATTTACCAAGCTGACGAGGACGTGCTAAAAGCCAAGAAAGGGCTTGGTTGTCGGTTTCTAATAGGAATTCCCGATGTTCTAGATACTGCCTAAATTTCTCTACTCCAAAAACTACTGCTAGGCATTCGGCTTCATATGCAGAGGAGGCTTTTCTTTCTGCAGGAGTTAAGGTACGTGAAGCGTACGCTATGGGCTGTCGTGAACCGTCAATTTCTTGGAGTAGAACTGCTCCAAGGGCCACCGAGCTCGCATCCGTTTGCAGGATGAATGGTTTGGCGAAATCGACCATCCGGAGAACCGGTGGCTGTGTTATTGCCTCCCGAAGATGTTTAAAAGCTTTCTCTTGTTCAGCTTGCCAAGAGAATTTTTGGCCCTTCCTTCGAAGCAGATTTAAAGGCGCAGCGTGCTCCGCGAAATTAGGAATGAATTTAGCAAAGAAATTGACCATTCCAATAAATCTGGAAACGGCCTTAGGGTTCTTGGGTTGCGGAAAATTTCTAATTGCCTTAGTTCTAGATGGGTCGATTTGCACGCCACGAGGAGAAACTAGGTGTCCTAAAAAGCTTATCTCATTCACAGCGAAGCGGACCTTATCTGGGTTAACAGTCAAGCCAGGCCTCCGCAAACGAGTAAGGACTTCCCGAAGATGTTTTTGATGCTCTTCCCAAGTTTTGGAGTAGATGACTAGGTCATCCAGATAATTAAAAATGAATTTAAATTTGATGTCATGGAAGACCTGATCCAGAAGTCTAGTAAGCACTTGGGCACCGGTACAGAGTCCGAAAGGGACTGGAGTAAATTGATAGAGCATCCAAGGAGTACAAAAGCTGGTAATTTGTTTGGACTTTTGAGACAAAGGGATTTGATGGTAAGCTGAATTTAGATCGAATACTGTGAAATATTTGGCACCGACAAACCTGTAAAAACTTTGGTGTAAATTAGGTTACGGCACCGCTTCGACGACGATGTTTTGATTTAGTCTCCGATAATCAATCACCATCCTTGTTTTCTTTTCGGGATGTTGAACCAGAAAAACAGGGGATGCATATGCCGAACGGATAGGTTCTACTACTCCTGAATCTAACAATTCGTTAATGTGTTCACGGAGGTATTCCATTTTTGGGGGTGCCAATTGGTATTGAGAACACTTGACTGGAGTGTTATCCTTCAGTTGAATATCGTATTCAACTAGATGTGTTAGTCCTAACCTTTTAGTGAGTACCTGAGGAAAATCATTAATTATTTTTAAAACGGCGTTTTTATCATTCTTTTGAAGATGACCTAAAGGATCAGGAGGAGTAGCTTCAGATGTTGAAGACACTATGGGTTTATAAGTTGAATTACTGAAATTACACAAAGGAAAAACAATAGACCTGGCAAATTTAAAATAGAATTTTTTTGCAGAAAGATCGAGTACCAGTCCCGTTTTAGAGATGAAATCTGACCCGAGGATCAGAGGACACGACAACTTATGCGCCACCAGAAAATCTACATTCCAACTACAATGTTCCATTTTAAGATGTAGGAGACAAGAGTAGGAAATGGGCAACCTTTTTCCAGAAGCCGTGACACAATCAGCCTTCACCCTGGTTATGGATTTAAAAGCTTTGGTGTTCTTTAGTTTCTTGAAAAGTGCTTTAGATATGACACATCTTACTGAACCGGAGTCCAGCAGAGCATTAACTTTAATTTGCCCAAAAGCCACTTCCACCAAAGGCAAAAACTGATCGTTTCGACCCCTAGATTTAAGAGAAATATTTTTTTTTTGAAGTTTACAGTTGGAAAGATTGGAGCTGGAATAGGACTGCCTGCGCCTATTCCGTAAAGAGAAGAATTTACAACCCCAGATATAATGACCGGGCATGCCACAATGATAACAAATTGGTGTTAGATAATTTTGAAGTTTATTGCCGAAATTGTTTCTGGTTTGATTGGAAGTTAAGTTAAAATTTTGAAAAGTTGGTCTATTAGTAAAGTGTTGGTTAAAGCTATATCTAAATCCGATGTGGTTGGTTTTAAAATGGGAGGCTGGCCTGGAGCTACCAACTAGACTCCAAACCTGCCTCCGTTTTTTGGAGGGTATTGCCTTGTTGGAGGCCGGTTTCGACACTCTGGGCTTCTATGTCCCAACTGCCCGCAACTGTAACAGACTACAGGTCTTGTAGGTGTAAAATCAGGACTTCTAAACTCGGGTCTCGTCAATGGAGCCCTTTGCCTGTCAGTGTACATGATGTTATTTACGTGAGCGTAGAGTCGATCTAGATCTGCGAAATTTTTGGGCTTAGTCGCAAAAACTAAACAGTGGCGGACTTCCGGAGACAGTCCCTCCAGAATGACGTCCGTGACTTCCAATTCGGACTTATCTAAATTAAGTGTTTCTGCAGCCTCTTTAATTTCGTTCACAAAAATGTGCACCGCCTCGTTAGTCTTCTGGGGCCTATAAAATAACTCCTGCACTAAAGAAGCTAACCTTTTTGATGGTATAAAGAGACTTAAGGCCTCTTTATGAAAGGTATTAAATGTCTGATGTCTAATCAGACATGAATTTAACGGTTCCTGAGCATAGGGCATCAGGACATTATTGATATTAGCAGCTACATCAGGGTAAGTTTTCACTATTTTTAGAGCTATTTTAAAAAAATTTAACAATTTATTGAGGTCGAACCCATCTGTCTGAGGTATGGTTTTGATGATTTGTTCAGCAGGATGGCTTAGCTTTCCGTATAAAGAAACGTAGGAATAGCTTTTCGAATTGCCGGGAGTCGGTTGCTGAGGATCGGCCTGCGGCGTGTCCGAAGTCAGATTTAGGCCATTAGAGCGAGATGGTTCTGCAGAGTTTGCTTTAGTGGTTCCCCCAGAGGGCGTTAGCGGGATGCTCACATTCAATTTTAATGGAGCTATCGTTTGCTCGAAAGCTTTAAATTTGTCCTTGAGTGTTGCGAAATTGTTTTGTAGTTCAGCAAGATCCCGTGGCACGTTGTTATCAGCAACTTTTAGTTGCTCAGTTTGCACCCGAGTTAGGAACACTAGTCGTCTTCCGAAAAGGTTCATCCGCGCACTAACTCGAATCATTTTGATACCTCGTTCGGAATCTAGGTTCTCCAGGTCGTCTTGTAAGACGAACAAGGAGTTTCGCGCTAACGATATCTGTTGCAAAAGGATCTCTTCAGTAAAATTTCCCAATTCGGGCTCAACGCTATTCTGTAGGAGGGACCTAAGAGAGGTTCGCATTTTAGCTACTGTGTCTTTCTCACCACCTCTAGCCACGACTTCAAAAGCAAGCTCAGTGTTCTTTAGTGAGTCTACTAATCTCAGCAAATCTACTGCCATTTTAGCTATTGCTGATGAAAGTTAAGAAAGTGGTAAAAAAAATAAATTTTCTCTCAAGATGACAAAAAAAATTGAAGTGAAAGGACCAAAAGATGACTCGAGAATTATGTATGTTGTGTAATTGTTGTGTATATGTGTGTGTGTAAGTATGAATTAATACAGACAAGCGAAAGTAAACTCGAGAAAATTTTAAAGGAAATTTTGAATATTTTTTTGTTTTTCTTTTTTTTTTATCTATTTTTGGGTTTTATTATTTATTTTATTTTATTTTTTTTTGAATTCCCGAATGAGCCCCGCCTGTCTGAATCAAATTCAGTGAATGACTAAAGTGTGCAATATATGTATACAGGGTGATTCACGAAGTTATCCCCACACTTATACAGCTCATTCTAAGAGAAAAAATAATGAAAAAAGTTCATATAAACATATGTCCTATCTCGTTTCGTTTAGCGTCTGTCTGTCTGTATGCGTTTTTTAGAAAAAAAATTCTATCTTAAAAATGGTTTGAGATATCAAGTTGAAACTTTTAACATTTAATGACCTTATTAGTGTGCATCTTAGATAAAAGTTAATAATATCATTTACAGAAACAAAATGGCGGTCATTTAAAATGTTCAAATCCTAATAACTTTAAAACGAGTGATGTTACAAAAAAAAGGCAAGATACATAAAAAATAGCCCCTTTTAATACAAGCATTTTGGTACCTGATTTATTGATCTAAGATAAGTAGAAATAGAAATAAGTAAGATGTTTTAATGTTATGTGTGATTTGATTTTGAAAATGCATTGCAATTATGAATAAAACACAAACCTTTACTTGGGAAATCTTACTTATTTCTGTTACTACTTATCTTAGATCAATAAACCAGGTACCAAAATACTTGTATTAAAAGGGGCTATTTTTTACGTATCTTGCCTTTTTTTTTGTAACATCACTCGTTTTAAAGTTATTAGGATTTGAACATTTTAAATGACCACCATTTTGTTTCTGTAAATGATATTATTTTGAAACTTTTATCTAAGATGCACACTAATAAGGTCATTAAATGTTAAAAGTTTCAACTTGATATCTCAAACCATTTTTAAGATAGAATTTTTTTTCTAAAAAACGCATACAGACAGACAGACGCTAAACGAAACGAGATAGGACATATGTTTATTGAACTTTTTTCATTATTTTTACTAGTAGAATGAGCTGTATAAGTGTGGGGATAACTTCGTGAATCACCCTGTATATAAAAACATTTATTTAAGCAGAGAAAAATAAGAAAAAAAACAAATTTTATCAAAATTGGTTTAGACGTTTTTGTGTAAGGTGTTTATATGAAAAATAAAAAAGAGACTAATAAGTTTATATAGATTTAAAAAAAAAAAAAATTCATCAGCAATAGTTGTACAGTATTCGAGAAAGCTGTAAATACATGAAAATTGAGCCTTGTTTAGCACTAAAAGAATTTAAGAATTTAAATTTATATGGTTCCAAAGCAAAATTTTGAAAATTAACCACGCTCTGCTACCAGAAACATTGGTAGCAGAAACTACCAACCATTGGTTGCAGAAAATAAAGAGTATAGTGTTTATCAAGAGAGACTGATTAGGAAGATGAATGAGGGAGACCAAACCAAAAACTACTTAAAAAGTTATAGATCCAGGTCTTCGGAATTATCATACTTGTACTCGGTATAATTAAGCGTATAAATTTTGGCGTGTTAGCTCAAGGGTAACATGATTTACAAGAAGTATTAAAATTTGATTTAGATTAAATGTTCTTATATTTTATGATAACTTATTATATACATAACATAATACTTGCTGTTAAAAATGGAAGTACATTAACACAACCTAATTATTTGAAAATCGGTGTTAGGGTGAGGTTGTTGTTTCAACCATGAAAACATTGAATTGAGCCGTTTCCCTAGTCTTTTACAATAATAAGTTTTAGTAATTCATTCTAGAGGATATGATAGTAAGAATAGTCAATCATATCCTAGACCCAATTAGAGATTTTCATTTCCAGTCAACTAAACAGGAAGTAAAAGACAGTTTGGAATGCCCCACACAAATATCTGACTGCCTTACTCTAGGATGGTCCGCCACACAATACCCATATTAGCTTATAAAAACTTCAAAAAATCAAACTCTCCCTGATTAAAACCAGCAAAAAGGATTTATACATTAACAAGACACTACTACAAACTGTTTCAGTTTATCGTATATTTTATATACATGTTATTTGTTTTCAGTTGTGAACTTTTGATAATTGACATTCATATAAATTTCAGCATGATTAAACCAGCTCGGTATAGTTATTACAAAAGTATCAATGTCTTCAATTCCTTTCCATATTTTGGAAAGTACGTAATACAATATGTATTTTATTAAAGGGGGATTTATGCAATCACTCTTTAAAAACCACTTAACACAAATCGACATGAGTATTTATAACACATAGGTTAAAAAAATAAAGAAAACAGAAATTTTATTGGCTTTGGAATTTATTCGTCTCACAAGAGACACAATGTTGCACTAGGTTGTTAAGGTATACAAACTTGTACATGTGTATAAAATACGAAGACAATTTGACCCTTTTAGATCCCCTATAACCACACCCTTAAGGTTTGATATATGTAAATAATTCAAGGATAAATTTCTCAACCTGTTACAAACTGAAAACATCCTTGTAAAATATTTAGTGTTTACTGTAACATGTTTTAACTTCACACAATAATTTCATATAATTTTTCAGTTTAAGACATAAATTAAAAAACTGTCTTTAATGAACTACATGAATAAAGTAGAACAAAAACTCGAATACAAGATCTCACAATAACTGCGTTTATTCAATCAAACGCGTTTCAACTACAAAGTCGCCATAGTGATACATGAGCTACAATTACAAAACTATAACTCATGTAGTTTTACTTTTACTCATAGGGTTATAGTTTAGGTGTGCTAGCTCATGTATCACCTAGGATGGCGACGCGTTTGGTAAATTAAACGTAGTTTTTGTGAGATCTTGTGTTCGAGTTTTTGTTCTACATAATATTATCTCAGAAGTCAAGCTCAATATTTATGTATACTTGAATTAAATCAATTGCATCCCAATCCGATGTTTAGTTATATTCAACCTCTGCATAAATATTATCAACCTCAAATTTCTAAAAATGAAATATCAAAAAAGTTATTACTAACATAATTATAGCCCAAAAATATAGTATATACATAAGCAAAATTTTGAATCTTTCTTTTTCCAAAATTATAGTAATTATTGGAGGATTATTTCTATATGCATATTTATGAGTTTTAGTTGTAAAAAAAACTGTGTATGAATATGATACGTACTTTGTTGTAATTATGATATATATATATATATATATATATATATATATATATATATATATATATATATATATATATCTACGATCTAAATTCGCAGCGTAAATATTTCTATATTTTTAATCTCCAGATCGTCTTATTTATCATGTATATGGTAAGATCTTCCCTTACGTTATCTTAGCTAATGTAAGTGAGATTACTTAAAGATTTAAATATTTTGACGGATCTTCCACAGATGAAATAATATTACTTGGAGATCAAATACAATTCTGAACCATACATCTATAAGTTTAAAGTAAACACCTAGTATTTTCGAAATGCTACTAACTCTTATTATCTTAAAAATATATAAAACAATTTGTAGTTTTGATCCATAAGAATTGTTTATATTTAGAACAAAATTGCTTATTTCGTGGAGTGAGAATAAGTTTACCCAAATACGAAAATGTTAACATACTTCCACGTTTTGATGCAACTCACAATATTGATTTATTTTAGAGTTTTAATTTGTCTTCTGTTTATGCGTACATCGTCTGTTTATTCTACCAAATTAAATATACAAACCACAAATTTAATTATAATATTAACACACTGTGGATGATAGTACTAATGAATTTTAATATTTATAATACTAAATACAGTATAACAAATACACAGAACACGATTCTCATAAAAAATACGCCGATTCTCATAAGTATCAGACGCGTACTGTATAATTTTTCTCATAAGTCAAGCTCAACATTTAATAAAATACTAAATACTAAATAAACATTGAAGTTTTAGTATTTCATGTACATAAACAATATATTTTACTTTTAAATCTGTCTGTCACAAAATATGGTTCTTTTCAAAACCTTTCCATGCAATTCACAAGACCTTAAAGACTATAAGACTTATCATAATTGAAAAACATCTTAACCTAAGACAATGTAAAAAGGTATAAAGACTTTAACGCTTTAATCAATAAACCAAAATGGAATTCTTATCTCTAGATATTGCTTTTAATGGAAAGGTATAATTAAGATTTAAGTTTATAGAATAAATTTTAAATTTCACTCAGTCATAAATTACATTTTACTTACACCTCATTACACACTGTGCTATTTTATTTTACACAGCGCTTTTCATTTTAAATTTGTAGGTATACGTTATATTGATTTAAGAATTATTTCATGCCTTTCATGTAACGTTTAAGAGGTTTAAATCACCATGATTTGATGACTTATGTTTATCCAAAATTAGTTGAAAACAAATGTTCTCAAAGAGACCATTAAATTGAAAAAATCCCAACTTCCAGTCTGTATCTTTGTTTTTAATAAATTTGCATGTGATTAAATTTGTATACCGTATACATTTTACGGATTGTACGGTTTATAAATTTTGATGATAAGTTCGAATTTAACTTTACAGTAGTTCGAATATACCTGTGTTTTATAATCTCAAAAATCTACAAATTACTGCTTACATAATTATAATGTTACTATAATAGTAGTCAATATTATCTTGGACTAATAATGAGTAAATACATATAAAAAGGACTTAGCTTTTCCGAATTACATATGCCAGAAGTGTGTGCAGTTTACGTTATGGCAATAAACTCGGTGCACTTTAAGCCTAAAATCAACACACATGTAATAAAAAGAGTATAGAAAACCGAAGGGAACCTACTAGTATTTACACCAGTATTCATGTTGTCTTTCTTGACCTACTATTAGTTTCCTCAGAGCCCGACGCTATTACATTATTTGAGAGATAGAGGTTATTATTTTATTCATTTTTCTTCTCCTTTTTTAAAAAGTGATGACACCTATGAGGGTAGTAGTCAGGATAAACAACAAGTTAAAAAAAAAAAAAAAAAAAAAAAAAAATTCAAAATCTCACATTAAAATATTTTGTTGCTGGAAGTTCAGATGTAAAATATTCCTAATGAAGCATTAGTAGTGTTAGTACTTTAAATTTTGTGTTTCTATCTTGTATTTGATTATTTGTTTTGTTTTTTATTTCATTTTATTAAATAAACGACAACTTAAGGAATAAATTAAATTATTTCGTAATCTATATCAATTCAAAAAATAAATTCAATTATTTAGTCAACTTCAGAAGGAATAAAATAAGTATTTTACATGGTGTAAACACCATTCAGAAGAGGGAAACATAATGTGAATGAGCAATAGTCTAGCACTCTATAGCTACAAGTAGAGTGTGCTACACTTGAGGACAAAAATGGTGGGGGTACCCCCACCCCTCCCCCCTCCCCCCTTCGCCCCTCCCCCTTTGCCCCTCCCCCTCCCCCCTCCCCCCTTTGCCCCTCCCCCCTTTGCCCCTCCCCCTTTGCCCCTCCCCCTTTGCCCCTCCCCCTTTGCCCCTCCCCCCTTTGCCCCTCCCCCTTTGCCCCTCCCCTTTAGGCCCCTTCCCTTCCCCCATTGGTCCCCCCACCCCTCCCCTTGCCCCTCCCCTGTAGGCCCCTCCCCTTTAGGCCCCTTCCCTTCCCCCATTGGTCCCCCACCCCTCCCCTTGCCCCTCCCCTGTAGGCCCCTCCCCTTTAGGCCCCTTCCCTTCCCCCATTGGTCCCCCCACCTGTGACGTATTGTAGGCCCCTCCCCCTTAGGGCCCTTCCCTTCCCACATTGGTCCCCCCACCTCCTCCCACCCCTCCCCTTGCCCCTCCCCTGTAGGCCCCTCCCCTTTAGGCCCCTTCCCTTCCCCCCCCCCCACCTGTGACGTATTGTTGTCGAGACACACACAAGACACCATACACACATGACGTCATACACTTAACTTTTTTAATACCGGCGGGATTCGAACCTGTGAAGTTTGGATTTGAAGGCGGACACGCTACCGACTGAGCTATCGTGCATAGTATTACAAGTCGGATAATTAACGCAGTATATAAGCCGCCATGTTGTAACCGCAATAATGTGTTATATATATATAATGTGTTAAGATAGTTAACCTAACCTATAAGTGTCCTACTTTTGCCCATCCACAGCCTATCAGCTGTTACAATAATGTGTTATATAATTATATAATGTGTCAAGATATCCTACTTTTGCCCATCCACAGCCTATCAGCTGTTACAATAATGTGTCATTATATAATGTGTTAAGATAGCTAACCTAAAGTTTCCCACCTTTGCCCATCCACAGCCAATCAGCTGTTACAATAATGTGTTATATATATATATATATATATATAATGTGTTATATATTTATATAATGTGTTAAGATAGTTAACCTAACCTCATAGTATTACAAGTCGGATAATTAACGCAGTGCCGCCATGTTGTAACCGAACGCCAGAACATTTCGTAGAAGTTCGGACACGAACCCCTTACCGTAAGACTTACCGAGTTTTTCGCGACCGCGAAAAACTCGCGTACGTCTTACGGTATGGGTTCTGAGTCGTACCTCTAGGTTACTCTGACAACAAATAGTAGTGTCCAAATTGTAATGTGCTTGTGTTAACCTAACCTATAAGTTTCTGCCTACCACAGCCTATCAGCTGTTACAATAATGTGTTATATATATATAATGTGTTATATATAATGTGTTAAGATAGTTAACCTAAAGTTTCCTACTTTTACCCATCCACAGCCAATCAGCTGTTACCATAATGTGTTATATATATATAATGTGTTATATATTTATATAATGTGTTAAGATAGTTAACCTAACCTATTAGAGTTTCCTACTTTTGCCCACCACGACCTAGGTACATTTAATGTGTTAAACGTAGTTCCCTCCGTTGTCTACCAGGGTGTAGCACATGTGTTTATGTATCGTGTTAAAATATTGTTAACCTATGCTTACCACAGCCCACACGGGTGTTAGTCTGGCCACTATTTAACCGAACCGAAATTACCAACCGATTTACCAACCGACCGATTTACCAACCGAAACCAACCGATTTACCAACCAAAATATACTTTTACCAACCGAAATATACTTTTAGCAACCGATTTTCCAACCGAAATACACTTTTAGCAACCCAAACATCCAACCGATATACCTCGACCCGCGGACTTTGCTCCCCCCCCCCCTGCGGGAACCCCCCACCGGCTGCGGGAACCCCCCACCGGCTGCGGGAACCCCCCACTGGCTGCGGGAACCCCCCCACCACCACCTCCCAGCGTGTGTGGAAGTGACAGCATATCGGTCTCAGGCCAAATCCCTCTACTCCCCTCCAACAATATTCATATAGGTAAGAAAGGGGGGTCGCGTCGACTACCTCGTTTCGGCTACCATTCCAAGGTGTGTAGGTCAGGTTCTGACCGGTCTAGCCGGATTGTACAACAGTGCGCATGCGTACTACTCGCTGAAAGGAGAGTGTCCACAGGTTACTCCATCTACACTACCAGAGTGTAGCACCGGTCAGACAAGTTAAAACAAGGTGACTCACACGGTTAGAGTTACTTGACAAGAACTATGGAGCCAATTTACATTGTTTCCTCGCAAAGTAGGGTGACGAAAAAATTTCGTACTCTAAGGACTAAAATTCAGTTTAAATTTCATCCACCACCCGAGAATGTTACGGAAATTGATTGGATAAAAAGAGGCTTTGAATGTTTGGTGGACAAAATGAAAAATGGAACAGCTGATGGTGATCTGTTGGGCTTTACTTTTACTAGTCTCAATTTTAAAACAAAGACGCCTGGATACGTTGCTTTTCGTAAAGCTTCCGACATCTCTGTCGATCTCTTATGGACAATTTTTGGCGGACTAATCCAAAGCAACGGTGAGGCGGGAACAAGCAGCGATAATTTCGAGATTACCTGCACCAGAGTATCTCCACGAAATAAATAGTGCCACCAATCTGTAAACACACTCATTTACCTAATGGATGTAAGGCGAGCCATTGCGGCGGAGCTACACAAGCCCGCTCGAAGAAATTTCAAAACACGTAGTGTGACACTGAAAGGAGTTAATGACCTTTATCAAGCCGATCTAGTGGAAATGATTCCATATGCTAAGGAAAACCGAGGCTACAAATATATACTGACAATGATAAATTGTCTGACAAAATTTGCGTTTGCAGAACCGTTAAAGACAAAGTCGGCTCTAGACGTATCTATAGCGTTAGAACCGATACTGAAAAAACATCCTATGAATAACTTTCAGACCGATCAGGGGAAGGAGTTTTTCAATATGCACGTAAAGAGATTAATGAAAAAATACAATATAAATCACTACGCCACTTTTTCAGACAAGAAAGCGTCTATGGTTGAGCGTCTGAACCGTACTTTGAAAAATATAATGTGGCGTGAATTTACGGCACGCGGTAGTTACGAGTGGGTGGAGCTGTTGAAAAACGTAGTAAAGACCTACAATAACACTGTGCACAGTACTATAGGCATGAAACCCGCTCAAGTGTTGAAAAAGCACGAGAAAATGTTACTGGACAAAACAGCACGCAAGAGTACAAAAGCACTGGCGCGATTTAAAGTGGACGACAAAGTTAGAATATCGAAATTTAAAAAGACTTTTGCCAAAGGATATCTACCCAACTGGACAAACGAAGTGTTTACCGTGTACGCTGTTGTACCGACCAACCCTGTAACGTACATTCTACAAGACTCGAAAGGTGACATTCTAAAAGGGGGATTCTATGCCGAAGAATTAAGCAGGTCAAAGATCGGCAACGTATATCTTGTTGAAAAAGTATTACGCAAAAAGGGTAACAAAGTACTGGTGCGGTGGTTAGGGTTTGACAAGGAACACGACAGTTGGATTGATAAAACCAAGCTTGTTGTTTAGGTATTTAATAGGATAGCACTGTTAGTTTTCCACAGTATTTAGACAAACGTTGCGTAATGCGTTTAAAAAACACAGCGGATAAACTACGTGTAAGAAACTTTGACGTTGTTGCAGGAGGCGGCGGGTCAACAATGCACCGTCACAGTTCTTTATTACCAAACACAGTTCGATCTATAGTGTGCGGCCCATCAAACAGTGGCAAGACTAATGTGCTATTTAATCTGCTCTTCAATCCAAATGGCCTGAAATTTGCCAACGTCTATGTATTTTCTAAATCACTCCAACAGCCAAAGTACAAGTTTTTGGAAACTATACTGGGAAATACCAAAGAAATTGGTTATTACACATACACGGACAACGAAAATGTCATCCATCCTAGTGAAGCGGAGCCAAATTCGATAATAATATTTGACGACATAGCTTGCGAGAAACACGACAATATACGTAACTATTTCACCATGGGACGTCACAATAATATAGATTCCTTCTACTTAGGACAGACGTACAGCAGGATTCCCAAACAATTGATTCGAGACAATGCCAATCTCTTGGTCCTTTTCAAGCAGGACGATCTCAATTTACGACACATTTACAATGATCACGTAAACACTGATATGGTGTTTAGTGCATTTAAAAACATTTGTGCAACCGCGTGGAAAGATAAACATGGATTCGTTGTAATAGACAAGGACAGTGAACCGGAGAATGGAAGATTTAGAATTGGTTTTGATCGAATTGTAACAGATTTTTAAGGTACAAAAGGCTTGATACTTGCAACAAACGTCATTCTACAAGATGTCTGGGAAGAGAGAGCATCTAACGCTGGAGATAGCCAGATTGCGCAAGGCTATAAAGAAAAAGTACAGACAGTTGAGGTACGGAGAGGTCGAAGAGGAACGAATGTATACTAAGAAATACACACCGATAATTAAAGAGTTGCAGAAGAGTGGAGTGTTTTTGCCGAAACAAGAAATTAAACCCGAAGAAGAGTTGGATAAAAAGACGGAAATAGCGGATGAGTGGAGCAGCGAGAGTGAGGAAGAGAAAAATGAAGAGTGGGGGGAAGTACCGGCTACTCCCAGTGTTGATTTTATGGATACCGAAGTAATTGCAGAGACTCCGGACCGACCGCAGCCCAGTGTAAGGGAACTATTGTCCACACCTGTAGGGCAAAGTGAATCTGAACAATGGGTAAACAGTACTTTCGCACATCCGCTGGCACGAAAATATATGCTCAAAATGATTAAAGATACCGCCGGTAGTCAGAATATAGATCACAGTTACGGACCGAAAATCGGAGCCGACTCTATGATGATCGGTAACAAGACTCTTCAGTTGTCGGACGACGGTGAGATTATAATTGACGGAGTTCACTATAAAGGGACGCCAGGATTGTACGAGTTGGTGTTTAAGCGTATACCCGATGATGATATATATACCGAGGCCGATTTACGAGCGTATAGAGATATCTGTGTGAGATCCAGTGCACACAAAAGATTATACGATCCGAACGGACAAGTTAATCGTAACAAATCTATGAAATATAGAAACATTATAGAGCAGTTATTTCCACCTAAAAAAGTTAGCGGTAGAGGTTATTCATACTGGGACGATCCGAATGAGTTGTGTGACAGACTGAGACATTTGTTGGCATCTCACGATGCAGGACACACGGGACATGCAAATGAGATAGCTTCTATTATAGAAGAACTAAAAGAAGCTGGAATTATAAAAGGCGCGGGAATTGCAAAAATAAGAACATTAATACGATGAGTGTCGACAAGTTTGGACGTTATTCGGTGAGAAAGGCTTTATCCACCCAACCGATAGTTAGAGGGTACGACCTTACCCCTGAGGGTAATTACGATATAAAGGGTAAACTCTTGCGTAATGTAGGCGCTCCTCTAACGGAAAAAGATGCTGTTAATCTAGACACTGTGGATAAGACGTGTATAACCTTTGATAAAGTCGCACAAAAATATCACACAAAGGGCATACCCTTGGGCGGTCTGGGTCCGACTAAAGATACCGATGACGCTGTAACGAGAGGATATCTCGAATCTTTAATACCGATTAAACTTATGACCGACTATTCCGTTAGACAGAGTCGAATACAAGATGTAGGTGAACCTATAGACGACGGTGATGCCGTCAACATAGCATACGCCAGGAAAAATTTTCTCGTGAAAAATTTGGAGGGGAGCGATGAGATGGAAGCGGGAGCCTTTGATGCTCGTAACGCTAGTATCTGTAATTTAAAGTATCCCTCTAGTAAGACGGACGCCGCCAATAAGATGTACGTTGACAATAAAAGTATTGTATCCGACCATATGGGGTATTATTTTCTTCATCGTCGAATTGCAAGTGTCGGTTCTCCCGTCTACGCCGATGATGCTGTCACTTTGATTTTCCTCATGGAAAATACCGTACATCTACACCAATCACCGACATCCGGTGAATCGGTTTTCAATGCTGAAGATAAGAGGATAACTAGTGTAGCCGATGCCGTCGACGATATGGATGTAGTGAATTTAAGACAGTTGAAAAAATACATTCGAGAATTGGAGACGTGGATAAGGAACAATGTGTTGTTGTTGAAAAATGGCGCTTGTTTTAACGCCGAGGGGAAACGTATCTGTAATGTCGCCAAAGGCGATGTCGATACGGATGCAATTACAGTGGCACAATTGGCCGGCTCTATAAAGGCGTTGGAAAATGGTTTTAAGGCGTACAGTAAATCGGAACTTATCGCTTTCGCTCGTGTTATTAAGAGAGAATACAGTAAAGTGGATGTTTCCAAAGACCGAGTAACGAACTGGAGATCACTATGGGGTTCAAGCGATAAGTTATAACCAATTTTTTCGCGACGACACCATAAATACGTTGCACCCTTGAGTATTGATTCAGTATAGAAATGGCAAAGGGACGAACAACAAGGGTCAAAAAGGGCCGTGGTCTCGTTTCTGGAATTTTAAGCGTTGGTGATAAGGTTTTAAACAAGGCTATAGATCTATTGCCTGTAGAACTCCATTTACCCTCTTACAACTATTGCGGTCCGGGTACAAAGCTAGCAGAGAGATTAGCCCGAGGTGATAAAGGAGTCAATCCGCTGGACGAAGCTTGTAAAGAGCACGATATAGCGTACAGCAAATACAGTGATTCGGAGCATCGTAGAGAAGCGGACAAAATTTTAGCAGAACGGGCTTGGAGTCGAGTCAAATCGGGTAACGCGTCTATGGGTGAACGGGCAGCAGCGTGGGCTGTAACAACGGCCATGAAAGCGAAATCCAAATTGGGAGGTGGAGGGAAACGTCTCTTGTTGGGTGGGGGTTTGTATCTCAAGCCGTATAAAAAAGGCAGCGGTCTGATGCCATATGCTAAAGGCACTGGTCTGTATCTCAAACCGTATCCAAAAGGCAGGGGACTGAAAGGCAAAACCAAGAAGAAGAAGATCAAAAAAAAAAAAGTTTGATTGATTCATTACCAAACAGACCGTTAACGAATATTGATTTAGAGAAATATGCCGTGAGGATACCGTATTTCAGAGGTGTCGGGGGATAATCTTTCCCCGACGGGGCCGTTGAAAAACGAATCCGCCATTGTCAACCTCGATAGTAGCACGGGTGAAGGTACACATTGGGTGTGTTATAAAAAGCGCGGTGTAAATGTAGAATACTATGACAGTTTTGGAAATCTTAGACCTCCACTCGAACTGACTAGATATTTTGGTTCCAACGCTAATATTCACTATAATTACAAGCGACATCAAAGTGACACTTCAGTCGTCTGTGGACATTTGAGCTTAAAGTTTCTACTACCATGAGTATTGTTTTAAACGGAAATAGTTCTACACTTTGGTGTGATTTCTTTCCACCGATTGATCTATCCAATGGAGAGTGGGAAATCGGTCTCATTGATCTTGCTGTGTACAATTCCATTCCCAATATCGAAGAGGGAATTAATAATAAATTGTATCTCGGTGGAGATCAAAACGATAATTATGAAGTGACCGTTAACATACCGACAGGTTCGTACGAAATTGAGGACATTGAAAAATATATCAAAACCCAACTGCCGTCGGGGGTGACATTTTCACTCAAGCCGAACAATAACACACTTAAAACGGAACTTAAGTGTTCAAAGACTATTCATTTTAAAGACGGATCTATAGGAAAATTACTCGGTTTCAATAATGGGAATTTATCAGCCGACCAAAGACACGAATCTGAGCTGCCCGTCGATATTATAAGAGTGAATGTTATTAGGGTTGCGTGTAATATTGTAACTGGGTCATTTCAAAATGGAAAAGAATCACACAATATACACGAGTTTTACCCACAAGTGGCTCCGGGGTACAAGATTGTCGAAATACCGACGACTGTAATATATTTACCAGTCAACGTGAAAACCATTCATAACATCACCGTAAGCCTTAGAGATCAGAACGGAGTACCTATAAATTTCAGAGAAGAATCAGTTTCTGTCCGATTGCATTTACGTAGAAATGGGTCTCGTATTTAATGGACAACGTTATAAGAACAGTATCAGTGTACGTTCAAACTCGACAGAGTTAACAGCTAGAAATATACGTTTTCTCTCGGCTTTGGGATTTAAAGTGAAAAATGGATCTACTGGCAATAGATAGTGCAGCAGAGTACAATGACGTCATCAGTGGTCTGGAATACCATTCGCACAGACCTTATGCGTCATCAACGTACGGTAATAACGATGAAATTCGTATTCCCATAAATCAACAGGACGTGATCACAGCACCGTTTGGTAGTATATTGCATATAAAAGGAACACTGAGCGGTACGAAAGCGGACGGCACTGCTGCAACGGTGAAATTGGTCAACAATGCCGTAGCCTTTCTATTTGACGATATTAGATACGAATTTGCCGGTAGCGAAGTGGACCGTACGAGAAATGTAGGCATCACGAGTACCATTAAAAATCTATTGTCGTTGCGAGAGAGTGAGAAGAATAAATTCAGCAACGCAGGATGGTTGGGAGCCGGTGGGATGGCTACCTCTTCAAACTTTTCCCTCTCTGTACCATTGAAGCTGTTGATGGGGTTTTTCGAAGACTACCAACGGATTGTAATGAACGTAAAACAGGAACTAGTGCTCTTACGTTCGGCCTCCGATTTGAACGCTGTATACAGTGATGATGCTACAACCGTTAATCTAAAGATAACTAGTATACACTGGAGAGTGCCTTATGTGACGGTTTCAGATTCACTCCGATTGAATCTTTTGAAAATGATCGAAAGAGACGAACCTGTCCATGTTCCGTTTCGTAGTTGGGAGTTACACGAGTATCCAATAGTGCCGCAAACAAATCAGATTTCGTGGACAATTAAAACCGCTAATCAGTTGGAAAAACCACGCTATGTTATTCTAGCCTTCCAAACAGATAGAAAAAATCAGATCAAAAAGGATGCCTCTGTGTTTGACAAGTGCGGCCTTTCAAATTTAAAACTCTATCTAAATTCACAGTATTTTCCTTACGATAATATTAACGGCGATATTTCCACATTGTACGAAATGTACAATAGATTCCAAGAATCGTACTATACGCACGAGTCCTTGCCCAGTCTAGATTTACAATCTTTTACAGATTGTCCTCTCTTTGTAATCGATTGTTCAAAACAGAACGATTCTATTAAATCTGGTCCCGTGGATGTCAGACTAGAAATAGAAACTTCCGCCAATATACCTGCAACTACTACAGCCTATTGTCTGATTTTACACGACTCGCATATTGTGTACAATCTCCTTACGGGCACGGTTAGAAAGGTAGTGGAATAGATGCGCATGCGCACAGTCCCTCTCTTATAATACGATACAATTAGCGATCCAGTCATTCACGGTCGAGACATCATGTGCACCACATACCCAGGAGTCGTTCATGCCTTCCTCAGGCTCGTGCCTAAGGATAGATTATCGGATTTACAGGACTTTTTTAGCGAAAGCAAACTATATTATTTATTCAACCCTAGTGAAATAGACAATCAGTTGACCTTGACATTCACAGAGTATATCTACGATGGCGACGATGACGACAAATATCATGTCGATAAGTCGCAAGTATCGGAACATGTCTATACAGGTTTAAAGAGTCGGCTATCTTCGGGTAACATCGGCCCGTCTTCGGATTCGGTTTACGTTTTAGTGGGTGGGGTGGGGATGGTTTATCGCAACCATTATTGTGTCAGTTGTGGGGAGGATGATATAAGCGGCGAAAAATACTATCAATTCGATTTCGATGATGCTCGTCTACACGAGTTCCCATTGGTTCTAATCGAACCGGAACTTGAGACAGGTTATTTGCACAATCTTTCGTCGTTTTATCAAAGAAGTCAGTTGTAACCGTCGTCAGTCGGTCAGTCGAGACCATGGATCCGAGCAAGATGGATGTGGAGCGAGCTCCTACCAAACGTCAGGTACCACCTAACCTCCCTTTGGGAATTTTTCTTAAATCCGTTCATTTCTTAAACAAAGAGTGCACTAAATTCATAGCAACCGGTTTGTTCCAGCATACGGGTTTCACTCTCGGACTTTTAGTACAGAGTGGTAAAAAATTTGTTTACTTCAATCATAATCTACTCGACGAATTGTCGATTCATTTAAAATCTATAACGGCTGCTCTCGGCAGCAAGAGTACGTTAAAATTCGCCATGAGTATCGGTGACGTAATAGTACGGACTACTTTCGGTAAACGTTACGTTCAATTGTACGATGGGCAACATTGTATGACCTTGAACGCTGACGAATGGAGGCTATTCGAGGAGAGTATTCCGCTCGTGTCCAGACGTGTCGCCGAGTTGTTTTATATCGAGGAAGAGTTACGCTCCTACATCATTGAGATCTTGGCAAGCGACGAGCTCGTATCTAGCACACTCCCCGAAGCGGACAAACTGTACGACGAAGTGAGCTTGTTTAAGAAACATGCAGGCGGCGGTAGTTGAATTTCACGCGTTTCACGATAACGACAACAGGTATATAGTCAAAGAATTGGCCATTGTCGGTGATCAATTTCAAAGTGTTACAGTCTTTAAACCGCCCTACAGATTTTCTCTCCTTAACGAAAAATCTCAAAAATCGGCTCGTTGGCTACAATCACGTTTCCACTATATCAGATGGGATGAAGGCGGTGTACCTTACAACGAGGACACGATACGCACTTTGTGCAAGCCTTTTGCAACACTTTTCACAAAAGGATTGGAAAAGGCACTATTTTTGAGACAATTCCATCCTCACGTCATGGAATTGCCTCAAGAAGAGAAATTCTCCCATAGTGGAGACATTAACTGTATATTACCTCAGCATAATAGTAACGTAGATAGTAAATGTGCACTAAAAAGTGCTAAAAGTTATTACGATTTACTCCTTGCCTAAAAAGTCGCGGGGACGGTATGAAGATACCTGACCAGCATCTGTGTATGTGTGTAACCCTCTGGTGTGGAACTAAAAAGCCCGCAAGGTTGTATGGAGGTCCCTGGAGCGGAGTTGATTCTCCCGTAAACCTGTTTGAAGGTCACTGGCGCAGTCGAAAGACTTGATAAACTTTGAATGAGGTACAATTTGGGCACGGAGTCAAAGCGTAAACAAAAATAATACAAAAAAATTTAAAAAATCAAAAAAAAATTTGGAGGCCACAATTTTGTAATGGAGTGGTGGTCACAGGAAATAGCGATGGATTTGGGGCTATTTCCACAAGGGGTAAAGCCTTCTGCTTGCCCCGGCTTGTAATGTGGGCTCTGTTATGGCTTCACTGTACCGGATGACGGTTCCAACCCCGTAAAACACAGAGGACAAGCTTATTTTAACGAATTATTTTCTGCTTTTTCAGGAATTGTGTAAGACGCTGGAATCTTACGTGTGCTGTGGTAACGCATGTAAGAAGATCAAATTAAAAGATCTGGTGTTTTGTACAAAACCAGATTGTTACGGAAGCCTGTGCACTTGTTTGCTTGCCGACTGCCGCTCAAGGAAGTCGTACAGTGTTCCAGTAATAGTACGGCCTCAACATTTGACCGGGTACTGTTGTGCTGACAAATGTTTTAAAGCACCCGAATGTCAAGTTGACGGCCTGGCATGTACAAAGTGCCAGGCATTCAGCTTTTGTCATTGTAGGTGCAGGTATTGGAACGTACCGATAATGGATCTGTACAGCTTATTTACGACAACCACTGTTGGCACAGGAACTGTATCGGACCAGTGTTATAGTTGTTGTGTACTGAACTGTCAAAAGTTTTATATTAAAGACTTATTATTTTGTAAACAGTCAGACTGTCATGGTGACTTGTGCAGGTGTATGTTTCGGAGATGTAAATATAGGAATGTAATGTTGTAAGTTTGTGTGTGACTCAAAACCCGTAAAATCTGGGGACCATGGATTGGTTGGGTAGTTGACTCAACTCTGTGTTTATTCTCGTTATTATTATAGTACTCTGTAATGTAACTTTTTTAAACTGAGAGAATACATTATTAAAACATCCACACGTTTTCATATTATTTACCAACCGTGTGAGTCACCTTGTTTTAACTTGTCTGACCGGTGCTACACTCTGGTAGTGTAGATGGAGTAACCTGTGGACACTCTCCTTTCAGCGAGTAGTACGCATGCGCACTGTTGTACAATCCGGCTAGACCGGTCAGAACCTGACCTACACACCTTGGAATGGTAGCCGAAACGAGGTAGTCGACGCGACCCCCCTTTCTTACCTATATGAATATTGTTGGAGGGGAGTAGAGGGATTTGGCCTGAGACCGATATGCTGTCACTTCCACACACGCTGGGAGGTGGTGGTGGGGGGGTTCCCGCAGCCAGTGGGGGGTTCCCGCAGCCGGTGGGGGGTTCCCGCAGCCGGTGGGGGGTTCCCGCAGGGGGGGGGGGAGCAAAGTCCGCGGGTCGAGGTATATCGGTTGGATGTTTGGGTTGCTAAAAGTGTATTTCGGTTGGAAAATCGGTTGCTAAAAGTATATTTCGGTTGGTAAAAGTATATTTTGGTTGGTAAATCGGTTGGTTTCGGTTGGTAAATCGGTCGGTTGGTAAATCGGTTGGTAATTTCGGTTCGGTTAAATAGTGGCCAGACTAACACCCGTGTGGGCTGTGGTAAGCATAGGTTAACAATATTTTAACACGATACATAAACACATGTGCTACACCCTGGTAGACAACGGAGGGAACTACGTTTAACACATTAAATGTACCTAGGTCGTGGTGGGCAAAAGTAGGAAACTCTAATAGGTTAGGTTAACTATCTTAACACATTATATAAATATATAACACATTATATATATATAACACATTATGGTAACAGCTGATTGGCTGTGGATGGGTAAAAGTAGGAAACTTTAGGTTTTATAGGTTAGGTTAACTATCTTAACACATTATATATATATATAACACATTATTGTAACAGCTGATAGGCTGTGGTAGGCAGAAACTTATAGGTTAGGTTAACACAAGCACATTACAATTTGGACACTACTATTTGTTGTCAGAGTAACTGCGGTTACAACATGGCGGCTTATATACTGCGTTAATTATCCGACTTGTAATACTATGCACGATAGCTCAGTCGGTAGCGTGTCCGCCTTCAAATCCAAACTTCACAGGTTCGAATCCCACCGGTATTAAAAAAGTTAAGTGTATGACGTCATGTGTGTATAGCGTCTTGTGTGTGTCTCGACAACAATACGTCACAGGTGGGGGGACCAATGGGGGAAGGGGCCTAAAGGGGAGGGGCATGGGGAGGGGTGGGAGGATGTGGGGGGACCAATGGGGGAAGGGAAGGGGCCTAATGGGGAGGGGACTACAGGGGAGGGGCAGGGGGAGGGGTGGGGGGACCAATGGGGGAAAGGGCCTAAAGGGGAGGGGCAAGGGGGAGGGGCCTACAGGGAAGGGGCAAAGGGGGGAGGGGTGGGGGGACCAATGGGGGAAGGGGCCTAAAGGGGAGGGGCAAGGGGGAGGGGCCTACAGGGAAGGGGCAAAGGGGGAGGGGTGGGGGGACCAATGGGGGAAGGGGCCTAAAGGGGAGGGGCAAAGGGGGAGGGGCAAAGGGGGAGAGGGGAGGGGAGGGGGAGGGGTGGGGGCAAAGGGGGAGGGGCCAAGGGGGAGGGGGAGGGGGGAGGGGCCAAGGGGGGAGGGGGGCAACGGGGGAGGGGCCAAGGGGGGAGGGGCAAAGGGGGAGGGGCAAAGGGGGGCAAAGGGGGGAGGGGCAAAGGGGGGGGGGAGGGGTGGGGGGAGTGGAGGGGGGGTGGGGAGGGGGGGTCACGTGGTACAGCCGCCATGTTGGATCTAAACTGACCCAATCTCTACTATAATGACACCCTGTAATAATGCACAGTCACAATGATACACTTTGTACTATTGCACAGGCACAATAACACACCCTATAATACAGTACAGTCGTAATGACTCAACCTGTAATACTACACTGACATAATGACACATCCTGTAATGCTGCACATTAATAATGATACACTCTGTAATACCACACAGACATAATGACACACTCTGTAATACTACACAGTTAAATTGAAACACTCTGTAATACTGCATAGTTATAACAACTCACCCTGTAACACTGCATAGTCATAATGATATACTCTGTAATACTAAAACAGTTATAGTGGAACACTCTGTAATACTGCAGTCATAACAAACTCACCCTGTAGAGAAATTTTAAATAAAACCAATCTATTAATATTTATTGTATTTAATTCCAAGGAATATACTTGTAAGTAATTTAATTTGTTTTTATGGCAATAATTTCCAATCACATTTGTCTTTGTTGAACAGGAGTGGGAGTCAGTATGACAAGAGACTGTTCAACATTAATGGTAGCTCAGTACTTTAAGAGACGGAGGGAATTTGTAGAAATATTCATAGTGTCTGGCAGTGGTCTCGGCATAGCCATCATGTCAGCATTCATCAAGGGAGCCATAAGGTAAATTATAGTGTTAAGAACAT